>JZKD02S1649179.1:176402-196998 GCA_000966675.3 Picea glauca | reverse complement strand
CCATTTCTGGCGAGTACCTCTTTATTTTTACACAAGCTTGAGGAGGATAACATATGCTTGTTGATGTAAGCTCATCCTTCGGACGAGTCCCACAAGTACATTTAACGAACCCTAAGAAAGAGTGGTTCGGTCCCGTAAGGGCCTTTCAATGTTTGTTTAACGAGTCTAAAGATAGAAAACTCGGGGGTTTTTCATGTTTTGAGAGTCTGAAAAACACTTAAAGAGAACTCTCCCATTTCCTTTTTCGTAAATGAGTTCAACGAGACCGAAAAAGTGATAAACCATCGCCCGTCGAACGTTTTCTTCAAATACTTTAACGAGCATGAAAAGAACAAGATCGCTCGACAATATTTTCGTTTTTATGGAGCGTGAAAAGAGCTTAAAGGATACTCCCTTGCGTTCGTCATTTTCGTGTTACCATGACGAGTATGAAAAGATGAGAAAAATTATACTTGGTTTCATTCTCATGTATTTTCGAGCGCGAGAACGAACGAAGACTGAGCTCGAGGTTTTTCCTACATAAACCCTAAAAAAGTAGTCATACATGTGACAAAAAAGAAAAAATACTTGTACACCGTTGTTCGGACTTCGAAGTCACTATATCTACGAAAAACCATACTCACAGGGCTATTAGGGTATTAGATATTTTAAACAAAGCAATAAAAATAATATAAAAAATCAACAAGAAATAGTAAAAGGTGAATAAATATGGGTGAAAAAGCCTTTTTTACCATTTCATTGTTACTTTGCCAAAAACTTGTCCAACATACCTCATTTTTCCCCAAATTTCTTTGCTCGATTTCGGGAGTACAAGCGATCAGTCAGCAAACGGTTTCAGCCAACGAGGTAATCTCCTGATTTTCCAACTTTTCCATGGTTTACTTTTGATTTTTATTGGCAATTTTAGAGTTTTGAGTCCATTTTAGGGTCGGTAGGTGCGCTCAAGCATTCTCACAGGTGGGCCATTCGGGACCTGCAAGAATCTAAGATTTTTGCAGGTGGGCTTCAGTGCACCTGCGAGAATCTCGCACTGTGCAAAAGCTTCACCTGCGAGGGCCGGAAAATAGATTTTTGTGTGTGGTTTTTCTCAATAAAAAATTATGTAAGAGGTTAAAACAAGTTGTTGATTTCCTTCTCATGGCTCCATTGCAGGTGTTGACCATCACGATGTTGGAATGGAGGGAAAGAGAACATGAGGAGGATGATTCCATTGCTGGGAATGATCTAGGTATAGTCCCTGTCCTCCAGGAATGTGGGCTCTTAAAATTTTTTAGGATCCCAGGAATGAGAGCCCAACTCAGATTGTTAGAGTATCTGGTCCACGTGTGGGATGTGGATCAATAGTTATTTCATGTAGGGGTCCACATGCTTACACTATATATCGAGGATATCTGTTTTCTGATGGGGTTGTCACGATGTGGATACTATGCTACTTTGACTGGAGGTAGAGGCGGAAGACTTCCTATAAGCGAGTATGTTCGTCGATATTGTGCTCCTGAGGCAGAGAGAAGCAATGGTAAGGTTTCCATTTGGGGGGTCCAATATTTGACCCTACAGACTATCTTGTTTACCATTGCATGCATGGTTGGGAGCATGAATCCGCACATGGCTCTCTAGAGCTATTTCCAATACACAATAGAGTGAACAGAGCCTCGTGTTTTCAACTGGTCGGACGTGGTTTTCCGTAGTATGAAGAGGCAACTGACAAAGTGCAGAAGGGGTGACCTGAAGGAGTTCAGGTACGGGTCACTTTTGGTGTCATTCTTCCTCGAGAGGGTTCCACTACTACGACTATAGGTAGATTGGGGTTTACTGGCCCCACAGGATATGAGGATGCTGAGGTGGTTTAACCTCATGGCTCGGCACGTAGCAGGGCCTATAATCAAGTATAATGATTCATTTTTTGATTGGTTGAGGCCCCAGATGTTGATGATCAATGACTACGCATATGTCGGTTTAGATTTCCGAGGAGATCCGGATTTGGTCCTGCCTGAGGATGCTCAGTGGGGTGACTTAGGTGAGAAGTACACATTTTTTTCTTTTGTAATGTTTTTGCAAATTTTATTATATAGTTTTTTTTTATGTTTATCCAAGGACTAATAAAAAAAATTCTTTTGATGACACAGATGTGGGGCTGTATCGACCTTCAGGAACGTCTCCTATTCAGAGGTGAGGAGAAGCGGCTACAGTGGCAAGATGGGATGCCAAGGACTACGAGTTAGTGGAACAGAACTTAGAGGGGTTGACTACGGATGTCCTGGACATCCCTATTGGGGAGATCCGGAGAAGTTATCAGCGCCATACTGTGGGCGTGTTCAAGTATATCAGTCGAATGCTCCGTAGGGTAGCCCGAGTAGTTGTATGTTATTGTGAGCGTCATCCGTGATGCTATTTTGTGGAAGCTATGGGATTCATATTTTGAGATTTTGATCTTTGGACATAAACTTTTTGTAAAAACTTTTGATCATTATGTACATATATACGGCTTCTACCAGCTTATTTTGTGTTGTATAATACATGTGATGTTTGATTGCTTCATAAATGTCCCAAATGTCTATCTAACACATAATTAGCTAAAGCATCAGTCAATGTATTTATACATCTAGGAATGTGCTGATATTCGATATAATCAAAATAACGTTCTAAGAGGCGAATTCGTAAATATACCCGTAATAAAGTGGGACTTCAGATAACATAGACATTACTTAACTGTAGTACTACTAGCTACGAATCAAGTCATATAACCAGGTGGCGGATATCAAGTGAAATAGCATCAATCAACAATTCGATGACGATGCTATATTCTGCGATATTATTGGTTGCACGATCAAGGCACACAGCTCGTAGACTGATAAGTTCGTTTATAGGTGAGTAAATTGCCCATGTACAGAAGCAAGGTTCTGAGTACTACGACTAGCGCCATCGACAAAGCCAATGTGGGGTAGTGAAGACTCTGACATTTGGAAACCAAGCACAACGCAAGATAAGCAGTCGAGGGAAGAGACCAAATAACGAAAAAGAATACTAAAGTAACACACAAAAAGTATGATACAATAAAATACAAGCACTCATGAACAGGTGATCTTAAGCATAGTACTTCTTTAAGTACAACCCATTTCTGGGTTCACTCAAAGGGATACCGTCATAGTCCACCAACTTGTAAGCTCCTTTCTCCAACACTCGTTTGACGATATAAGGACCTCACCACATAGCTTCAAATTTTTGGCTCCTAGCATATCCCGATCTTGTTCGTAAAGGAGAACCAGATCACCTTCAAAGAAAACATGTGGCTTGACATGTTTGTCGTATTGGGCTTTGACGCTTTTCTTTTGGCATTTTATAACTAGGGTGGCATCGCAACGGGTTTCGTCTAGTTGCATGAGATACAACAGACGCTCTTCTTTGACAGAAGTGTTTAGGAGAAGTTCGATGGATAGGTTTAGAGAAGGTATCTCACATTCAATCGACAAGATGGATTCTAGACCATAAACTAACTGGAAAGGTGTAAACCCGGTAACAGACTTAACGGATGTCTGATAAGCCCACAATGCTGAAAACAACATCGTGTGCCAACTCGTTTTGTGAATTCCTATCATTCATCGAAGCATGGTAATGAGGAATTTGTTTATTGCTTCAACTTGGCCGTTGGCTTGTGGGTAATAGGGTGTTGAGTTTTCATGGCGAAGACCCAACTTTTTGGTGAGTTCAGACATCATGAAGTTTCTAAAGTGGCTACCGTGGTTAGTAACGATAGCTTGAGGAACGCCAAACCGAGCAATGATGTGATTAAATATGAATAATGCTGCAGTCTTTCTGGTATTTTCGAATGTTGGCATTGCCTCAGCCCATTTTGTAAAATAATCTACGGCTACAATAATGTATCCATGCCCCCCGGCCGAGTGAGGGTGAAATGTCATGAAATCGATACCCCATTTTGCAAAAGGACCAACGGAGACCACAGGGTGTAGAGGATCAGGGTGTGATTGTATTTTGTTGTTGTAGGTTTGGCAAGCGTGGTATTTTTGGACAACGATTATACAATCATTGAATAAAGAAGGCCAAAAATACCCCACTCATAAGATCTTCTGGGAAGTAGCATACCCAGAAAGGTGACCACCACATGCTCCAGAATGGAAGTCATTCAGGGCTTTCTTGGCTTCGTCAAATGTGAGGCAGCGTCGAAAAATAGACTCAATCCCACAACGATAAAGAGTATCACCGAGGATAATATACTGACGAGCTTGGTAGTGTATGCGACAACGGTCAGTGCTAGACAAATCGGGTCTAAAATTATGGGTCTGGAGATATATGATGATATCCCCATACCAAAGGTCATCAAAACTGATCAGGAAAAGGGATTCATCAGGTAATGAATCCTCTACTACATTTTCTGTTTCAGAACAGGGAAGGTCGCATATCAACTCGGAGAACACCAAGGATTTCTTGGACTTAGTGCATTCGAATTCTAAGTCAAACTCCTAGAGTATTATGATCCATTTGGAGTATTTTCCCCCTAGCAATTAGCGTGTAAGAATGTGCTGCATAGGGTTACAGTTGAAAATCACAGTAGTCTTGTGTAAAAGGATATAGTGCCAGAAACGTTGAACAACTTGGACGACGGCCAAGGCCATCTTTTCAACATGTAAATACTTGGTTTCGGTAGTTGTGAGACTCCGACTCAAATAATAAATGACATGTTCGTCATGAGAATCATCCATCTGAACGAGAACCATAGCGATGGTATAGTTCGAGGTTGCGAGATAAAGGAAATAATCTCGACTGTAATCAGGTGGGAAGAGTAGTGGGGTACGAGTTAAAGACAGTTTCAAAGCTTCGAAAGCTTTGTGAGTAGTGGTATCCCATACGAACTCAGAACCTTTCTTGAGCAGTTGAGTAAATCCAAGAGTTAGCTCAACATAGTTCGGGATGAAACGATGGAGAAATTTTTCCTTCCCTTGCAAACTTTTTAGCTGGCAAAGTGAGGAAGGAGGAGGAAGATTGAGAATTGCCTCGACCTTCAAAGGATCTACCTTGATCCCTTGACGTGAAACAATAAATCCCAGAAGTCAGCCGGATTCTACGCAAAAAACATATTTGTGTGGGTTTAAGCATATACGGTAGAACCGACATCGGAGGAAAATGGTTCGGAGGTGTGTGGGATGATCGACACAGTGCATGGAATGAGTTGGTAGGTCATCGAGATATGGTTGGACAATTTTCTTTATATCATGAAAGGCATAAGACATAGCACGTTGAAAAGTCGTGCCGACATTCTTTAAACCAAAGAGTAGTTTCCGGTAGGCAAAAGTTCCCCAAGGACAAATAAAAGAGGTATTGTGTTGGTTGGTGGTTATGATATTGATTTGATTATATCCGGAGAAACCATCCATCAAAGAGAATATTTCTCTCCCGACGCAATTGTCGACGATCTGATCAACGAAGGGGGTGGGAAAGTTTTCTTTAGGACAATATTTGTTAATATCCCTATAATCGACACATACATGGATCGTACCTTGTTTTTTGTTAACCGGAACAAGATTGGAAACCCAGTCAGTTAGAGCTACAGGGTAAATAAAGCCATCTTTAATAAGTTTCTCAACTTCAAGCTTGATAGTAGTTGCTTTACATGGGTGGACCGAACGAATTCGTTTCCAGATGGGTTTAGCACCCGGGTATGTCTTAATCTCATGAACAACAATGTCAAGGTCAATACCTGGCATTTATTCATAGCTCTAGGCAAAGACGTCACAAAATTCTTGAGAAAGAGATTTATAGGTGACAATTTCGTCATTGGAACACGACGCTCCGATGTGCACATTTTCTACAACTCCAGGTTTAATGGATATGTCAAGGGGGATAGTGGGTGATATATTACTTAAGTTCACTTCGTAGAATAGATCGTGTGTAGACTCAGGAACGGTATAAATGACCACAACAGTCGACGAAGTCGAGATCCGTTGGTAACTCTCGATGGTGTGTTGTTCCAGGAAGAGAATGGAACGATGATGTCCATCGCCCCAAGGGGTATCTTCCATGGACATAACAGACATAATCATCTCATCCGTAGGAAAAATGACATGGAATGGATCCCAAGATAAATCACCAAGAGAGGGGGTAGAAGGGGTTGCCGATTGAATGGCTTGATAGGCGGATTCGACCGGACTCAAAGGCATTTGGTCGCTATAATTAAGATGATCGTCAGGGTTGGGTACTATCCACGGGTCGTAAGATGTAGGGGTTTCTCGAACAAAGGTGGAAATCATATTGATCGAGGCGATGAACGGATGTGGAACATCGGGTGGTGGAATGGGAAAAGTACCCATCAAAGAGGAATCTTTAAGAAGACTGACACCGACATATTCATATCCAGGGGGTGTTTTTTCAATGAAAGGTACATTGTCGATACGTGCATCAGAGTGAAAGAAGGCTAATTGGTCCACCGTAATTACTTTTCCTTGATGTGGGAAACGTACGACACGAAAAAGAGTTGACACAACTGTGTGCATGGAGTCGATCCAGCTACGACCAAGTAGAAGGTTGTAATCGAGAGGAGCATCAAATACCTCCACTTCAACGTTGATCGTTTTTCCTTATAGCGTAATAGGCAATGAAGGGAGGACACCGTAAGGCTTAAAAATAGAGCCATTGAAGTCTTTGAGCGTGTTGTGGGATTCAGTTAAAGAATAAGAGCCAATGGATTTCCTGTAGGTAATAGACATGACACACGTCGAGGCACCCTCATCAATAACTGTTCTACAAATGTTCTTGTTGGAGACAATAACTTGTATTTGGAATGCGAGTTGAGGGGGTAACTGTGGAATGTGATCTTCCAAGTAAAAAATTATTAAATTTGTATCGGTAGGGTCGATTCCACCAATAGATTTCAATAGTTCCTTCCATTGTATAGGACAACTCTGAAGGACTTCGAGGGATGACATTGTGGATGGTGCTTGGGCCAGATCTTTGACAATACTGTAGTTCTAGGTAGCATGTGCATGAGGATTGAAAGCAGATTTTTGGACAACACCCTTTAGGAAAGGGCGAAGAACTGTATCTAGGCTCGATCATTCGAGATGAAGAGGATTGTTGGTAGGTGGAGTCATGGGAGATGGTTGGACCAATGAAGGAGGTATTTCATCAACCTTCTCTTTGGAGGAAGAATAATCTTTGGCTCGAGTGGTAAGTGTGATGTCATTTTTCTTTGAATCACCTGTACACATTAAGACATAGGATGTAGTGGAGGGGGAAGGTTGGTCATGAATGACCAATTGGGCCTGTTGTTGACAAGGGAACGGTTGTGACAACACTGCTGGAGTAGGCAGTTTTGGGGTCCCTTGATAGAACTTATAACCTCAACTCGTCTTGGATAATCCTTAGTGTAGTGATCATCACCACAAATAAGACAAGGGTATCAGGGTTTGCGCTTATCCTTATCGTCAACAAGTTGTGTTTTGGTCTTCTCAGATTGCGGATTATTTTTATCCTCCTTGTTCTTACCCTTCCATTTTTTGGATTTATTTTTTCCGGCGGGGGTAGATTGAACATAGTTCACCTCAAAAGTCTTACTGGTGAGAGGGGTAGGAGATGGAACATTTTGAAAATTAGAAGCAATGGATTTGGGGTTGTTTCTAGAGGCTTGGAAAAAATGGGGTTGGGCATGGAAAGTACCAATCACACCGTCAGTTGCATGAGAAGCAACAGGAGTAGTTGAAGTAGCAGAAGTAGAAGAACGAGGTGCGTCAGGGAATAAGTCATAAAGAGTACCTATTTGTGAGTAAACGAGGTCGAGGTATTGAGCACAACTGATCGCCTATTCTTCTATGACAACTCCACCCATGGAGATGTCACGAGCAATGTCATTCATGAATGATTTCGTGAACCACTCTGCCAACAAATGATTGGGAAGTTCGAGTTTGATGAGACGTCGTCTCCATCGCCACTCATGAATGTGATCAGAGATATGAGTGGCTTTGGTTTGTTTGAAAGAACTCAAAATTTCGGTTCCTGTTTCGTAGAAGATCGGTAGCTGGTAGTGGGTGAGGAAAGACATAACGAGGGTGTTGAATTCGGTGACGAAGCCTTGTGGTAATTCTATATACCACTTCGCGGTGGAACTTATGATATTTCGTTGAAAAAGGCGTAAACGAATAGAGTCATCCATCAAAGAGTTGGATGAAAACCAAAGGTGAAAATTCATTACATGATTGTTCGGGTCCTCTCCTGGTTTACCATCGAATTTAGGGATGTCGGATGGTAGTTTGGCCGGTATCGCAGGCCATTGAGGAGAGTGACAGATCAAATCATTTAAAATTATCGACAGATAAGGGAGGTCCAGGGTGGCTAAGAAGGGTAACTATCTATTCACATGTGGGTACTGGTGACTTTGGGGAGGGAGCCCTGTAGGTATACCAGTGGGACCATAAGCAGTTTTCATATAATGCGAAGATCCAGGCAGATTTGGTTGTTGGTGTGGAGGCAAGTAATTTATAGGGTTGTATTGGTTGGGGTTGTTCCCTTGAACAGGGGCGCAGGGTTGAGCATTCGAGCCCCAAATAGGATTGGACATACTTGGATATGGTTGGCCTATACTAGGGGGTATGAAGGAGCTAGCTTGAGGTTGTTTCCCCCCAGTCGAGTGAGGATTATTTTGGATAGGATAGTTCCAATACTGGGCCAAGGATGGAGGTATGTTTTGTCCATAGGGTGGGGTAGGTGGGGGTTGCCCTCCAATCGGGGGTTGTGTCCCAATTGGTATTTGTCCTGCAAAAGGGGATTGGGTTTGGCCTTCCTGGTTTCATTCCGAAACTTCCTCGACCCCCTTTCAGAGGACCTCCCCAGTGGAGTCGCCAATTTTGTTATTGGATAAATCGATAGGTGCAGACACTAACTGATCTCCCTAGATCCACCTGTATCTAGAAAAAAATAGGACATGGCATGACTCTTTCTCTAAGTTGCAGTCATTGAATCTACTACCGAGAAGGAATGAGTGACATACCTTTATATCGCTTCCTTAGGTCTCTGTTGTTCCTACTTCGCTCTTGTGCTCTTGTGAAATCAGGTCCAAGACAACACAAACCAACCAAAGTGAAGATAACAAAATATATTCAATGTCAACCTATGCATATGATCAAGGAGTTATACAATAAAATAAGAGTGATTTTATGGGAAAGGGACATGCCGTTGTATTATATTAAATGAAAGTAGAAGACACAACCAGATCACCTTGATGTCGCAAGTTTCCTTTAAGTGATGCTTGGTTCCAACACACACACTTTCTCTACACTTGCATGAAGAAGATTCAGTACAACTTGATAAACAAATAGAGTCTTCAAGATTCAATCCAAACAGAGTTATTCACACAATTCTCTCATAAATTCTTCATCCAGTCTTTCTTAAACTCTTCCTTGAGAAACCTTTCATTATATAGGAGAAGGAGAGATGGTTAAAGGGATGAGGATGATCCCACTAAATCTGAGAAGTCAGTCGGATGCCAACCATGCGAATGCCAACTCATTTTCTAGAAGATACTCTTCTAGAACCTTCGTAACTTCCTCTTCCTTTCAAGCTTCAAAGCAGGTTCAAACCCTACCTATAGAGAAGACTGCAAATAGTTCACACTCCAAGTATAGGGTTGCCTACGAGAATGAAGGATTTTCGCACCCTATAACACAGGTAGCCTGCGAACTCATCTTAAAAATATGCTTTTTAGAAGAAGACAACAGTCACTTTTCTCAGGAAAAATGTCTTCATGAGAGCCTGGACACATAACTTGTAGAGACATTACTGGAGTGAACAAAATAATGTGTAACAGTGTAGTTTATGGAACAATGATATTTAAAAACCTTTGCTACATGGGAAATTTTCCAAAAGAATGCTTCCTCTTCAAAGAACATAGAATTAGTCATCTGAATGAACACCATGTCATTGCCTAGACAAACACACATGACACCATAGAAAACTGCGAAATGGCCATCTAATAGTGTGATGGTCTGGGAAGCATTGAAAATAGTCAGTTACTAGTCAAACAACTTAATACGTATTTCCAAACGAAGGGCATTCGTCCCACACACTTTATAAACACTGGTGATTTGTATTTTGTTTAATGCCTCTGGAAGCTTGGGTATGTGTAATGTTGATCCATAATTCTCTCCACTAAGTAGTTCGATGAAAGTGTTATTGCATGCAAAATTCAGTGTAACAAGAAAATAATGATAGATCCATAAGTAACTCATTCTTTTTTTATATTTATATGGTCTACAAACTTGGTAGGGAAGTTCTAAATTTTATTTTAACTGTTGATTAATCAACACATGATAACATCTGGAACGACTTGTTAGGGTTTTTAAATGTATATTTTGACCTTGTGCAATTAATTACCGTAAATAAATTCTTAATAAAAATACAAAATATACAATGACACACACATTACACCTAGATTTTTACCTTGGAATCCCAAACTAGGAAAACCAACAACATGTTTAGAGTCACACCTCTAATATTCTATCCACCATATTTATCCATTGTTTACAATACAATATATATCAGATCTCGTGACATCCAAAACGCCTAATCCATTTACCTAGATTAGCCAACAACCCTAATTCCTTAACCATAATTAGAAAACCATCAATGAAAACTATGTGCCGAAAAAAAACACCAAAAACAGACGTAAAAATCCACCAAATTAATCTCATATCAGTGTATGTAATACAACACAGTACATGAGATCAATGTTTCAAAGAATATAACACATACGCAACATTCTCCCACTTTTTGTTTTCTTTTCATACAAGGGGTTACAAGATTACATAGTCAACAATCTAGGGAAAAAATGCCCATAGATCCTCTACACCAAGAGAACTTCCTAGTGCTCACAGATTTTTTTAATGAATATGTAACATTCTCCAAAGTTTCCTCCTTCATCAGAAACACCTTCTTGTCTTCAACCATGTCTCTCACAAAGTGATACCGAACATCAATATGATTTGTCTTTGAATGATAAGCCAGGTTATTCGCCAAAAATATTGCACTATGATTGTCACAATCTATCCTTATAGTTTTTTTTACCAGCCTAATGCCTGAACACAATATTTGTAAATATACTGCTTCCTCGCTTGCATGAATGGATTCCATGTATTCAACTTATGTAGTTGAGAGTACCACTACAACCCATCTTTTTCTCATCCAACTGATTGCTCCTCCAAACAGGTTAAACACATACCCACTTGTAGATATTCCGTGATTCAGATCTCCAACCTAGTTTGCATCAACAAACCCTTGTATTTACAACACTCTTTACAATCTTGGTCTTCCTTGGTAGCACAATCCATAACTAGTAGTGCCACACAAATACCTGAAATCCCTCTTTACTGTTGTCCAATACTCCTTCCCTAGTTTTGACATACACTTGCTCAAAACTCCCACTGCATGTGTAATTTATGGTCTAGTACAGACCATTGCATACATCAAACTTCCAACTACATTGGCATATGGAACATGAGACTTGCCGTCTTCCTCTTCCTATGTCTTTGGACACTGATATTCATATAACTTTACACATACATGAATAAGAACTTTGACCAATTTACATTCCTGCATATTAAACCTCTACAATGTTGTCTCGACATATTTCCTCTTATTTGACTAGAGTTTCATGTTTACCCAATCTCGTTTAATTTCCAAGCCTAAAATGAAATTTTCAGCACCGATATCCTTCATGTCAAACTTAGAGGACAACTGATTTTTCACATCCTGAATAATCTCCTTGTCGTTTCTTATAAACAACATATCATCCACATACAAGACCAAATAAATAAGATGATCATCGATTAATTTTAAATACACATAGTGATATGCTTTGTTCCTTGTGAATCCAAGTCCCAACATAGAAGTATCAAAATTTTGATACCACATCCTTGGTGATTTCTTTAATCCGTACATGGACTTTTTCAGCTTGCATAATAACTTTTTCGTTCCCTTTACAACAAAGCATTCTGATTTCTTCATGCATATTTCTTCTTCCAAATTCCCATGTAGGAATGTTGTCTTCACATCCTTTAGTTTTACTTCAAAATCAAAATCAACAACAATGGATAAAATAAATATAATTGAAGTTAACTTGGAAATAGAAGGAAAAAAGTCACCGAAGTCAATTCCCTCTACCTCGGAATAACCTTTTGATACTAACCGAGATTTTCATTTCTCCACTTTGTCTTCAATATTCAACTTCTTCTTGAACACCCATTTTCTTCCAATGGGATTTCTTCCAGTCGAAAACTCCACTAGATCCCAAGGATGCCATTTCTTCAACCATGGCCTTTTTCTAGAGTTTTCCATTCACTGGATCCACTACCTCCCTAACAGTTCTAGGATCATTATCGGTAATAGACAACGAAAAATTTGAATGAAAATAAGGTGGAGTATACCTTTTCGCTTGTCTTCTTTCCTGAACCGATCTCCTTAATACTGGAGTATGATGATATTCTTCTTATGATTCCTATTCGGATGTAGAGTTTGAATCATTATCCTTCAACTCAAACTCTATTTTATTTTGTTCTTCCTTCCTTGGTAGGACTTCCAGTTGGAGAACATATTTTATTTCTCTAAATACCACATCTCATATATACACTACCTGCTTATATTCTAGGTTGCAAAGCTTATAACCTTTTAGATTGTCTTTATATCCAATAAAGATACACTTTTCAACATTTTTATTTAGCTTACTCCAATTTTCCTTTGGAACGTGAACATAGGCATCACAACCAAAAAAATGGAGATGTGAGAGAGGGTTTATTACCAATCCATACCTCGTGTGGATTCTTGTCATCCAGTGTTGATGAGGGTGATCGATTGATCGAGTAACATGCACTTCCCATTGCCTTTGCCCATAATTATTGTCATAACTTGACACCATTGAGAATGCACCTTGATTTTTCCATCAACTTCTTGTTTATCCTTTCTACAACTCCATTTTTTTGAGGTGTATATGGAGTAGTATTCTTCCTTTATATACTACACTTCTTACATAATTCTTCGTATTCATTTCAACATAACTCTCCACCATTATCTATCCTCAACACCTTAATTCTTTTCTCTGTTTGATTCTCCACAAGAGCCTTAAACTATTTAAACATGTTAAAGAATTCAGATTTATTCCTGAGGAAATATATCCATGTATTCCTTGAGAAGTCATCTATAAATGAGACATAGTACACATATTTTCCCAATGATGAAACCAACATAGGTCCAAACAAATCACTATGCACCAACTATAAAATTCCCTCTACCCTCATTGCACCAAAGGGGAATCTCACCTAATTATGCTTCCCATATACACAATTTTCACATAAATCAAAATATAGAGAGCAGTTAGACATACCTTCAACCATACCTTTACCGTGTAGTAGTCGAAAACCCTTTTCTCTGATATGCCTCAGTATTTGATGCCACAACATAGCCTTTTATCCAGAGATTGCTGGAGTTTTTTCTTCTTCATCTCTAATCTCAGGAACAATGGAACTATTACACCCATCACTAATAGCGAGTCCCTACAACTTATACAGAGTTATAATCCAAACTCCCTTCAGCAACACCATTTCTCCTTGAACCATCCTATAGGTTTCTTTCTCAAACATTGTTTTTACCCATGCATCATCTATTTTTCTTACATAAATCAAATTTATACCCAATAATGGGATGTGTAGAACACCATGGAGTGTTATAATCCTTTCATCCATGAGATTCAACTTGAATTTTCGTTGTCCTATGATTTTGGCTTTCGACTAATCACCTAGGAAAACATCACCTCCATCATACCTTTCATATTCACAGAACCACTCCATGTGGGGAGTCATGTGAAAGGATAAACATGAGTAAACCAAGCATGCCTCATGATCCACATATGTTCTTGAAGAATACAAGTACACATCACCTTCTTCTTCTATGAAGGTTTTTGTTTCTGTAGAAGGAGCGTCATTAGATCGCTCTCCTCTATCAACACTTTTGGATTTGCATTGCCTCTTGTAGTGCCCTTCTTTTCCACATCTCTAACATACATTTACAAAATTTCCAAGAGATTTAGATCTTCCCTTAGATTTATACCTCCCACTTGAGGACTTAGATCTATTTCTTTCCTAGGAGTGTCCTCTTGCAAATAATGCATCTATGCTCTATCCTTCCATGTTCTTCCGCCTCATATCCTTCTTCGACAAGGATGAGACCACATCATTGAAACTTAAGGTAGTTGTATTACTACCTATGGAAACAACTAGACTATCCCGTGAGTTTGGTAAAGAGAACAATAAATTGATACACTTATCTTAATCAGGAATCTTAAAATCAATAGATAATAACTAACTTACCATTATATTGAAGGAGTTTAGATGTTTTGTCATTGAGTATCCATATTTCATATTTATGTTATACAAATTATTCCATGGGAAAAACTTGTTTACCATGGATTTAGACTGATACAAACTCCCCAACTTATTCCATAAAGCCTTGGTTTTATCTTCTCATGACACATTCAATAATACTGAATCTGAGAGACACAACCAAATTTTTCTCTTCGCCTTCCAATCTAACTTTAAACAATATTCTGCTAAAATTCCTGTAGGTACAATATTTGGATCCACATCAATCCAATGATCTTTTTCCACCAACAAATATTCTATCTTGAGCTTCCACAACTCAAAACTTTTTCCATTAAATTTCTCTATCTCTATTTTCAAACTGCTCACCATTTATTTTCACCTGAAAAATCAATATTTGACGCAAACCCTCACCTTCACCTGGGGCCCACGCGACCTCTCGTTCTAAGTATTGTTCACAAACACATCTAAATGATCTCTTGAGGCCCTACAAAGCCCCCCAAAACAAAACAGGTCCCTTATTTCCTTCCCCTATGCCTCAAAACAACTAGCGAGGATCCACCATGTGGCTTCAGGCTGAAATCATGGACCAAACTCCCATTTTTAACAAAATTCGGCACTAGAAACCTTCTCAACCGATGAAAACATCATATGACTATAGTCTGGGGCTAGGCACTAGCTAAAACATGCTACTTCGGTGCTCTAGAGCTCCGGACCCTAGGCGATTCAAAGGTTCACCACCTCTACTCCTTTGAATACATGATCTCGCGAAATGACAGACCACCTGCGAGATCAATGGACCACAATATGTGAAAAACTAATGGCCAATATCTTCTACATCGCTCCATACTTTTGGGAGTTTGGATCGTTCCAACTCCTAACCTTCGCAAAGTGATAAACTCCGAATATGATCGGACGGCTCCGTGTTCCCCCAAAGATCAATGGCTTGCATTCCCTTTACACTTCGGGCTTCGACCTTTTCTTATTAACAACACCAACAATATTCCAGAGTCACAGAATCACGAACACCCAAACGATGGCAAGGATTAACAACCCATAATGCATCAAGATAAAAAACTCATAATGACTCTGAACTCTGGGCTTCATATCTTTCCGTTGCTTTACCACCACTTCCTCTTGAATACGCGACTATCGAAATACTCGGGATATAATATTACGGATTTGACGATCCACTGATGCGTGTCCTGTGAACAGATGAGCTAGAATTAATATCAGACTCCAGGTATTCGGAGTCTTTCGAGTCTAAACAATCCTTTCCTCTCAGACTGGATAAATATAGGAGTTCTCCTCCATCTTCCACATGTATCCTTTCTGATATATGTCTGATATTAGTTCCAGATCCTCAGAACTCTGGGTGTCTTCTTAAATATGCACCCTCTCTCCTCTAGAGTTCCAATCCACCAGATCTATGGATCCACTGACACATGTCTTGTGAACGGAAGGTCATGATGAGTTCGGGCCTTCTGGGACCTGGACTCCTCTGCACTCCTCCCACATGACTTTTTTCAAACACATGAAGTCTTAACGACTTCTAGGGTTAAACCTCAAGCAACTTACCTGGATCGGATGACTGTCGATCCTCACACCTAGATCCAATGGTCATGATCTATTCCCCTTGGTGCATGCTCCTCCTTCTGCTAGACTATGATATGATTATCCAGACTTCTCCCGACAGCTGATCCAAGTGCTTTCCCTAATCCCTAATCATCAAATTTACTATCAAACAAGAGATGAGTGACATACCTTTGAATATCGCTTCCTTCTATCTTTGTTTTCCTTTCTCCACTCCGGTGCTCTTGTGATATTGGATCTGCAATGAAATAAACCAAATCAAGTGAAAGCAACAACAATATATTCAATGAAAACTTATACATGTGATCAAGGGGTCTTGTAATAAAATGAGAATGATTTTATGGGAAAGAAACATGCTAGTGTATTATATTAAGTAAAAGTGGAAGATACGACCAAACAACCTTGATGTTGCAAGGTTCCCTTTCAGTGGCCCTTTTCTCCAACACACACACTTGATCCAAACTTGCATGAAGAAAATCCACAATAACTTGATGGACAAATGAAGACCTCAAGCATCAATTGAAGTAGAATTTCTCACACAGTTCTCATCTTATTCCTTCATTATTTCTTTGCTTAACCTTTTCCATTAGAAACCCATCATTATATAGGAGAAGGAGAGATGGTTAAATAGATTAGGATGATCCCACCAAATCAGAGAAGCAAGTAGGATCCAAACCATACAGACGCCACCTCATGTTCTAGAAGATCCCCTTCTAGAACCTTTGTGAAATTCGACCTTTTATTAGTCTTTCAACATCCCCGCACCCTGTCTATTGGTCAGCCTACGGAAACATCGCACACCAGTTTTAGGAAGGACTGCGACGATCAATCATCATCACATTGTATCTTATGCTTGACCTATGATGACCTTTATTAACAAGGTTTTGTAGAAGAGGAAGCCAATCATTTTCCTCGTGAAGAAAGGTTCTTTTGGGAGCCTGAGCACATGCTTGTAGAAACATTACTAGGGTGACTAAAATAATGTGTAACAGAATTCCCCCCAAAGTATGCAGTTGGAACTCATGACAACCAAAATACTTTGTATAATGTGTGTGTGTGTCGGAAACAAGGAGTGCACCAATCAAGAACTTGCAAAAAATCAATAATCTGCACAATATAATATCATTTCTTAGGTAGGCATTCCCATGCTCATACTAAAAGCGAATTAAATCATAAATGTCAGTAATGGCCACCAATCATACATTGTGGATCCATGTCACCAAGATTCTACATAGCCACCAAGAATACAATGTGGATCTATGCTCTAGAAAACTCAAATTCAGACATAGCCATGAGACATACAAAGTGGATCTATGTGTCAATACAAATCATAAATAATCCATCATAACCTGGACCAAAATGATGATATCCAGGGTCTTCAATGTCATCATCCATAAGTACGAATCTAGCCATGCGATTACAGGTGCTGAAGTTGAACATGGTAGAAACCACTTGATTACCGACCATTGATGAAAACCATTAACAAGTGCGATGGAAATCACCGTTGATGTCAATGAATCCCAAGGTACCTTAGTAAAATCCAAGGAATGTGAATAAATGAGCTGAAGTTGAACACTCAATGGAATCTCTTGATCAGGGAACAATGATGTGAACCCACTGTCGAAAGTGAAGAAACCTGCCATTGAGGCATGCAGGTTCTAAGGTACTAAATGATTTCTAAGTCTTGTTCTTGGATGACGAGTTGAAGTTGATAGGAAAAGACTTGTCACAGGAGGGCTTTGATGTATCCCCCATCAATGACACGAAATAAGTAATAGATTCGAGTTCGATCAAAGTATGAAAATGATTTGAAACTGACACATGGAAGGCCGACATGGTAGGAATTGATAACTGCAGATGGCAGACTCGATAGAGGGATTTTTTAGGGTTGGACTTCTCTTGAACATATGAATGGCATAACAATGGTGTTGGAAGCATTGAATCAAGGATGACCCAATATATGAACTTGCGGAAGGCCAGACGAGAGACAAATAGATTTCCCAACCCGGCTATAATGATAAAGGGGATGTCATGTTCAAGAGTGACTATTACTTCCACTAACACAAATACAGAGACACATTTCTTTCCCAAAATTTCCCCCACCATTTCTAGTGAGTACCTCTTTATTTTTACGCAAGCTTGAGGAGGATAACATATGCTTGTTGATGTAAGCTCATCCTTCGGATGAGTCCCTTGGAGTATGTTTAAAGAACCCTAAGAAGGAGTGGTTTGGTTCCATACAAGTCTTTCGATGTTTGTTTAACGAGTCCAAAGAAAGAAAACTCGGGGGTTTTTCATATTTAGAGAGTCTGAAAAAAACTTAAAGAGAACTCTCTCAGTTCTGTTTTCGTAAATTAGTTTGATGAGACCAAAAAAGTGATAACCTACTGCCCATCAAACATTTTCTTCAAATACTTTTACGAGCGTGAAAAGAACAAGGTTTCTCGACAATATTTTCATTTTTACGGAGCGTGAAAAGAGCTTAAAGGATACTCCATAAGTTTTGTTTTTCATGTTACCGTGACGAGTACGAAAAGATGAAAAAAGTATACTTGGTTGAGTTCTCATTGATTTGCGAACATGAGAACGAACAAAGATTGAGCTCGAGGTTTTTCCTGAAAAACCCAGAAAGTATGCGTACATGCGACAAATGTAAAAACAAACTAAGAAACGTATCTATGTTGCATCGTTTAGGCTCCTAGATTCTTCATCTGTGAAAAATCAAAAGACTTACAATATCATTAGAACTTTAGGTTTTAGGTAAAATTCATAAAATAATATAAAATATCAATGGAAAAAGTAAAAAGTTAATAAATATAGGTAAAAACTCCTTTTTACCATTCTATTGTCATTTAACCCAAAACTTGTCCAAAAAACCCTATTTTACCTCAAACTTCCATTGTGGATTGAGGGAGGTACGAGAAACCATTCGAAAACCGACTTCCACTAAAAAGGTAATCTTCTTGTCGTTTTCATTTTCCATGGATTAATTTATGTTTTCATTGGTTAAAATTAGTTTTTGAGTAGGATTTCATGAGGGTCGGTGCACGTGGGGATCATCGTAGGTGGATTATATCATGCCCTGAGGAAGCCATAGGTTTCCACAGGCGGCCTTATGGCTGACCTGCGGCAATTTCTCACCGTGTATAAACCCTCACCTGCATTGTGCGTAACTCAAAAATTTCTTAGGTATGTTTGGCCAATAAAAATTTCCAATAAAGAAAAATAAAGATGTTTATTTCTCCTTCTGTCTCCAATGTAGGATTTTGACTGTCAGAATGTTGGAGTGGAGGGAGAGAGAACATGAGGATGATGATTACTTTGTTGGGAATGACCCGGGCATGGTTAATTCCCTCTAACAGTGTGGGCTGCTGAAGTTCTTCAAGATCTAGGGCATGAGGGCCCAATTGAGGTTGCTTGAGTAATTAGTCCACATGTGGGATGTGGATCAACATGTATTCCATGTGTGAGGCCACATACTCTCTCTAGATATCGAGGATATCTATTTTTTGATGGGATTATCTTTCCATGGATCCTGTGTGACATTGACAGACAACAGAGGTGGCAGTCTACCGATGAGTGAGTATATTCGTCGGTATTGTGAACCAAAGGCCGAGAGACATAGTGGAAAGGTTTCCATTAGGGATGTCTGAGAATTACCCTTTCGGAATATCCTTTTCACTATATCACAGATGGAGGGGATTGCATATCCTCATATGTCTCTCTAGAGTCACTTCCAGTATGCAATGGAGTACATGGAGCCATGGGTCTTTAACTGGTGTGACGAGGATCTTCAGAGCATGAAGAAACAATTGACCAAGTGTAGGAAACGTGATTCGAAATAATTCATATACGAGTCAATTTTGGTGTCCTTCTTCCTGGAGAGGTTTCCACACTTGCGTCTATAGGTAGAGTGGGGCATACTGGCCCCACAATATCCAAGAATGAAGAGGTGGTATGACCTCATGGCTCGGCACATGACTGGTTTTAAGAACCAAATATCAGTATAGCATAGAAAAACCTCAGAATAAGTACTCAACGCCTTGAAAAAGAGAGAAACTCAGATAATAAGCCTCTTTGAGGGGGAAACCTCCTTATGCCCACATAAATGTACAATTACTAGATGATTCAAAATGAAAATGTCTCCTTTGTATATATAGGAGACTAGGAGGTATAATTACAACTAATGGACTAAAGCTGACATAAATAAAATAACATTACTAATGCAATACGCCCTAATTAAGGGGTAATGAGCCACTATTGAGGGATTAACATGCTCCTCCCCTTGAGACAAGTGTTGTCTGCAATGCTTGAGTAACTCTGCATGTTTTTGTATAAAAGACTCATCTTCCCAAGTGGAATATTCAGCCGATAGTTTCCTCCATTTAATGAGATATTTTGAAATGGATCGAATTCTTGTGTTAGTGATGGCTTTAGGATCCAATATGATTTTTCCTTCCTCGTCAAGTTCTGGCAATATAGTTTGAACTAGGATCTTGTCACCTATAACCTTCTTTAGTCATGAAACATGGAAAACTGGGTGTACTCGTGAAGATGCAGGCAACTCCAATTTGTATGCCATAGTACCAATCTTTTGCAACACCTTATAAGGGCCATAGTACTTTGGTGATAAT
>JZKD02S1649179.1:117498-153102 GCA_000966675.3 Picea glauca | reverse complement strand
AAAAGGAGGTTTCCCCCTCGAAGAGGCTTATTATCTGAAATTATCTCTTTTTCAAGGCGTTGATTACTTTTCCTGAGGTTTTTCTATGCTATATTGATGTTTGGTTCTTAACACGCTAATAAACTCTAGAAATCAAACCAAGCAAACAAACCTTATTATTTCGAAGTCACTAGTTGGTGATGAAATCCAATGTTGCAAAGTCAAGTCAAGAAGGAGCTATGATAGAGCAGGTGGAAAAGTTATGTTGACGACCTGCTTAAGGAACTTACACCCTCGTGCAAGCTCCCACACATAATCGTGGGTATACCCTCCAAGGATCCTGAGTAAGTCTGGACAACGTCGATTCCAGGTACCGTGAAGACTTGCCCCTCCACAATCACCTCGTGTATGACCCTAAAGAGATAGGCTACTAAGGATACCAAGAAAAATAATGATTCCTAGGGAAACAATCGAAAGTCTGATCCACATGCAAGGGTAGGGTATCTAGCCCAATATCAACTCAAAAGGCTTCCACTCATAATTGTGGGTATACCTTTAAGTGACCCCTGTAATACATGCAATAAATACACCAAGACCAACAAAGCAGGGTGAGTAACTCTGCCAACCTTCACGTGACCTCAGGTTTGACCCTTGTGTGGGAAGGGATTCCCAGGACAAAATGTTTCCAGTAGATTTGAGCACTCCCTATCACAAGATTCTACAATGTGTTTTATGATTTGGAGATTGTGCCTCACAAACTATCCAAAGTGCTAGCCTAGCTAATGTTGTTGTAAAAGAGCCCTAGAAAATAAAAGTTACTAATTAAATTTTACAATTACGCAATGTTTTAGAGGCTTTTGTTTACACAAGAGGGAGATGGAGATGGAACTGATGTTGTATGAGAACTTCACCCAATAATATGCAAGAAGATATGAATGATGCAATATTTCAATTCAATGAACTCTAATTACAGTAGGGAGAAAGTATTTTTCCGGAAACACGAAAGCTATGAAATGTAATTTCTTTTTCTTGACTAAACACGATTTCAAACAATCATAAGCAATGAAATTTCCCAATTTGTTCGCTTGTAAAAAAAAAATGGAATGCAATTTTTTTTCTTATGAATGATTACTTAAAAAGAATAAATGACTTTAATTCTTCCTTTCAAAAACCAAGTCAAGGATATAATGAAGAAAGGAAAAGTAATCAAAGAAAATAGAAATACTCAACAAATACCCAAATCAAAATTTCAATGAAGATAAAAATAAAGATGACAAGAAAATGTTTCACTAAATGAAAACGAAAATGAATTTCCAATCAATAAGCAATCCAGAAAATGTAAACAATCCAAAACCTTAAATCAAATCAAATACTTTTATCAATCAAGCATTCAGATCTAAATCTAGAGATTATATCCTTGTTGACAAAAATCAAGAAGTAAAAACTTGTAAAATGACAAAGAAGGGATTTCAATCCCTGAAAACCAATCAACGACAAGTCTTAAACTTAGAAAATAGTCAGATATTGGCACCAAATGTTCATCCCAGGTGATAAAAAAAAAACTGGGTGACAGAAGAAAAAAATACCTAATCCAATAAATTCTACAGGAAACATCACAGCCTAGCAATAAGGCATAGTGCGTCGATTTGAGGTTTCTGCAGGCTAGATATGGGGCAGGATGCAGAGATTCCGTGCTGGTATGAACATGAGGGGTGCGACGATCCAATGACGTCCCAGGCTGCATATGGGATACAATGTGGTTATTTTTGTAAACAAAGAAAAATTGGAAAAATGACAAAGAGTCTAAATGAACTTTCATATCCAGAGAGTCTGGATGGATCCCCCACAGACTCAAATACTGGATTAAAACGAAAGGAGGTAGGATAAAGGAAAATGGACAACAAAAAACCAAAAACTAGTCGTATCCCTAGTGGAGTCGCCAATTTTGTTATTGGATTAATCGGTAAATGCAGACATAAACTGATCTCCCTAGATCCACCTAGATCTAGAACAAAACAAGGACATGGATCTTTCCCTAATCTCTAACCATCAAATTTACTATCAAACAAGAGATGAGTGACATACCTTTGAATATCTCTTCCTTATATCTTTTTTCTCCTTGCTCCACTTCAATGATCTTGTGATATTGGATGTACAATGACACAAACTAACTCAAGTGAAAGCAACAATAGTATATTCAATGAAAACTTATACATGTGATCAATGAGTCATGTAATAAAATGAGAATTATTTTATGGGAAAGAAACATGCCATTGTATTATATTAAGTAAAAGTGGAAGATACAACCAAACAACCTTGATGTTGCAAGGTTCCCTTTCAGTGGCCCTTTGTTCCAACACACACACTTGCTCCAATTTAACTTGCATGAAGAAGATCCACAATAACTTGATGGACAAATGAAGACCTCAAGCATCAATTGAAGTAGAATTCCTCACACAGTTCTCATCCTATTCCTTCATTAAATCCTTGCTTAACCTTTTCCATGAGAAACCCATCATTATATAGGAGAAGGAGAGATGGTTAAATATATTAGGATGATCCCACCAAATTAGAGAAGCGAGTAGGATCCCAGCCATACGGATGCCACCTCATGTTCTAGAAGATCCCCTTCTAGAACCTTCGTGAACTTCAACCTTTTCTTAGTCTTTCAACATCGCCGCACCCTAGCTATAGGTCAGCCTGAGGAAACGTCACACACCAGTTTCAGGACAGACTGTAGCGATCAGTCATCACTGCACTGTATCTTATGATTGACCTGTGGCGACCTTTCTTAACAAGTTTTTGTATAAGAGGAAGCCAATCATTTTCCTCGTGAAGAAAGGTTCTTTTGGGAGCCCGAGGACATGCCTGTAGAAAAATTACTAGGGTGACTAAAATAATGTGTAACACCTAGATCCAATGGTGATGATATATTCCCCTTCATGTGCACTCCTCCTTCTGCTAGATTCTCATTAGATGGTCTAGACTTCTCCCGACAACTGATACAACAATAGTTGTATCTCATCCTTTGTTGACTATGTTTTCCTTTCAACAAAGGAATTTTCAATAAACTTCGAAGGCTTAGCCTTTGCTTGTGCTACTCCTCCTGAGCTTGAAATTCTTTAAAACTTCAAAGGGGCTCAACCCTTTGAATGTTTCTCTCCTGTGGGGTTGTCTCTTGGCCTCTTCTTGCGTTCTTGGGAAAATTCTACTCCTCCTGAGCTTTGGAATTTGAAATAAGTCCTCCTTGTACTCACCTTGTGCTTCCTTCAAAGTCTAGGAATTAGACTGTCTCTACCTTCTGCACTTCTTGCATAGGCCTTTCTTTGCATGACGACGCTAAATCTCTTGAGATTTGAAATTGCTCAACTTTTCTAAGGGTCTCGACCCCTTTTTCATTCAAAGGAATTTGTGTGCTCTCTTGACACTCTGCGCTCACCCTCCTAATATTTTAGACTTCTGTAATGGTCTTTAGTGCACTCTTTGCACTGGCTTCACCTCCTTGAATCCTGAACTCTTAAAATCTTACTTGTTCACTCCTTGCGCTCTCTATGCATAATTTCATTGATCCTCCTGAGATTTTATTTCTGGTGTTCCCGTTTGGAAACCTTTTCACAGAACTCAAACTAGAGTTCTCACGCACTCCTTGTTCTTTCTCAATGCGCTCCTTGTAGAGCTCTCAGATTATTCACTAACTCTGGCAAGTCTTCTTCAAAGTGTTCAACAACTCTGGTATGTCTTCCCGTCTCATCCTAAGGAATTATTCTGGTGTGCCCACCTGGAACGATCTTCCTTGAAATCGAGACAGAGTTCAAAACACATTCCTTGTGTTGGCTTCACTAAGTTTTCAGCCACTATGGTGTGCATTCACTGGCACAGTCTTCCTACTTTTCTGAGATTGGAATTGTTTTGGTGTGCCCACCTGGCACACTCTTCTCTTAACTTGAAGCAGAGTTCAAGTTCACTCCTTGCACTGGCTTCATAGAGTTTTCACTAACTCTGGTGTGCAGTCCTTGCACAAGATTGAGATCCCAGAACTACTCATAAATCCAAAAATATAGAGAAGTCTATCTCATCCCGCAAAAGAAAATATACATGCACTAATAACATACATAAAAATATACACATAAATCATTCAAATGCATTCATAAACTCTCATATGAAACCATATACACACATAAACTCATAAAACATGGAATTTTGTTCTTTATATTAAAACTAAATGATTTTAACAGAATTTACAGGGATGGAATGAAACAGAGTCTCAGCTTCCTCTCTTCTCTTGATCTCTCTCCTAACTCATCTTCTAACTTTCCTAACTCTCTTGAATTTAGAAAACAAATAACTTTTACCAAAGAGGGGCTCCTCAAGCCTTCCCTCCAACTACCTAACTATCATAAATTACATTGAAATTTATTTAATGGCCATCTAGCCCAAATTGGATCTATAGCCATCAACATGTCATCCCTTAAAGGAAACATTACACCTTACAATAACTTCGGCCTATTTAAAGACATGGCTCGGATTTCCCTGAGCCCTCAAACATTTAATCTCATTAAAATTTTAAATGTAGGTTGATTTTTGTAAGGACTGGCATGTCCTCTTTGGGATCCGATCCCTCTTAGTGCACTAATGCGCTGTCTTTGCTGGCGCTTGAAGACTTGGAGCGATGCTCCTGCAACATACTCCCACACTGAAAAACTTCATGAGCTCCGACTCATGGCTTCTTTGTGGCTGAAATCCTCCGTGGTCCCATAATTTTATGCAGATTTTTTCATTCGCTCCTCTTCTTTGTTGTTGTTTCTACTGCTGCAGACTCTTCTCTGTTCCATCTCTCCCCACTGCTGGCGGCCTACTGTGTTGACTTCAACATCAACCTTTTGATCTCCTCAATATCCTCGTCCATATGATTCACATGTTGGCTCTTATTTTTCATCCTTCCCTGTTGTTGCATCTCCTTCTCATCACACACCTAAATGGGTCGATCTTCTTCATCCCCCATGAAATTTTCATCTCCCGTGGCATTAACTTGCCACTCCACTACCAATTCCACTTCTATAGCAGTGTCACTGAGTTGTTTTTCAGTAATATCTTTTGACAGTCCTCCTTCTATCATCTCCACTACCTTTTCTTGTGCTAATACAAATCTAGCTTCATCCAGCTTCTCCTCAGGATGAAATTTCTCCTATTTCAGGGTCAAAGTATTCAACTTCTCATCATCTTCATTCACGTGGTTTGCAACTCCACATGAACTCTCATTCTCATGAATATTATCTCCAGCCTCTTATTATTATTATGCCAACACTCCTTGTTGGTCTAAACTTTCAACCGAGTCCAGGAGACTTTTATACAATCTCACTTCATTATCCTTTCCCACCTGGAAAATTGAAAATTTTTTCCTTCCCTCCTAGTAGTCTGTGAGATCCCTCACCGATCTCTGATCATTTCCCTATGAGAAATATAAACTTCCACCTCTTCCCTCCTAGAAGTCTATGATATGTCCAACTGAACTCATCTCATTGGCCACCTAGAAATTTGAAAGTTCATTGCTGCCCTCCTAGCGTCTACGAGATCTTCCACCGATCTCTCTTCCTTATCATTGAGGTTTTCTCCAACCTTTGGCTTGCAAACACAATCCATCTCCTCTGCGACACTGATGTTTTCATCATGCCTCAACCACCTCTTCAACACCTGTTGTTTCCTCTTGGAAACCAACTGTTGGATAGGCCATTTAGCCCTCTGCTTCATGGGCCACTCGTACCTCCAACGTACCTGGGATTCTTGTTGTAGCTTCAAAATTATCCTGTCAAGGTTTTCTTGGATTTCCTTGAGCTCTTTATCCTTCTCTGCGTTGTTCACTTGATGGTGGTGTTTTCTCTGACCCCATTTTTGGCCTTCAGTATCCATTCTTCTCTTCACCTTCAGCCCACCTGGTTATCTGTTGTCTACTTTGCAACTGAGAGCACCACCAACTTTCTCCTGCATCTCTCCTAGTTGTCTACCGACTACTGCACACCTTGCAACAGTCTTCACAGAGCATAAATACTCTTATTTTTCATCCTTTTCCTATTGTCTATAGACAAAAAATAGGCTATGATACCATTTGATGGTATCAGACCAAGCTTCTCTCCTTCCTTCTACCTGAAAAATAAAATCAGGCTATGATACCACTTGTTGGTATCAAACAAAAATTTCCTCCTTCCTATTACCTGAAAATAAAATAAGGCTCTAATACCACTTGAGGCAGACCCCCACCTTCACCTGGGGCCCACGCGATCTTTCTGTCTAAGGATTGTTCAAAAGTGGAGTTGAATCATCTCTTAGGGCCCTGCCAAGCCCCCCAAAAACCACACAACTCCTTTATTTCCTTCCCCCGTGCATCAAAATAGCTAGTGAGGATCCACCATGTAGCTTTGGGATGAAATTGTGGCCCAAACTCCCCTTTTTAACAAAATTTGGCACTATCCCCCTTCTCAACCGGTGGAAACATCATATGACCATAGGTTGGGGCTAAGCGCTAGCCGAAACACGCTACTTCGATGCTATCTCACCACATCTACTCCTTCGAATACGTGATCTCATGAACTGGTGAACCACTTGTGAGATCAATGGACCATAATCCTCAACAAACTAACGACCGAGATCTTCTCCGCCACTCCATAATTTCGGGAGCTCGGACCACTCCAACTTCTTACCTTCGTGAAGTTACTAACTCCGAATTTGATTGGATGAATTTGCATTCCCCTAAAGATAAACGACTCATGTGCCCTTTACACTTTGGGCTTCATCCTTTTCTTATGCACAACACCAACAATCCTCTGGAGTCATAGAATCATGAACACCCAAATGTTGGTAAGGATCAATGACCCATATTGCGCCGAGATCAACAACTCACAATGACTCTGGGCTTTGGGATTCAGATGTTTTCGTTGCTTGACCGCCACTTCCTCCTGAATACATGACTATTGAAATACTTGGGATCTAATATTCTGGATTTGATGATCCATTGACGCGTGTCATATCAATGGATGACCCAGAATTAATCTCAGACTCTGGTTATTCGACGTCTTGCGAGTCTTAGCACCCCTTTCCTCCAAGACTGGAAAAATACAAGAGTTCTCCTCTGTCTTCCATGTGTCTCCTTTCCGATCTACAACTGAGATGAGTTCTGTCTCCTCAGAACTCCGGGTGTCCATGAAACTATGCACCCTATCTCCTCCGGAGTGCCAATCCACTGACACATGTCCTGTGAATGAAAGGTCATGATGAGTTCAGGCCTTCAGGGACCTGGACTCCTCCGTGCTTTTCCCACAAGAATTCTGTTGAACACACGAAGTCTTAACGACTTGCAAGATTAAACTGCAAGAAACTTACCTGGATTGGAAAACTATCAATCCTTGTGCCTAGATACAACAATGAGGATCTATTCCCCTTTGTGTGCAATCCTCCTTCCACTTGACTTTGATTCGACGGTCCAAAATTATCCTGACAGTTGATCCAATGATAGTTGTATCTCCTCCTCTGTTGACTGCGCTTTCCTTTCAACGAAGGAATTTTCAATAAACTTTGAAGGCTCGACCTTTTCTCTCCGTACACCTCCTCATCTTGAAATTCTTTAAAACTTCAAAGGGGATCGACCCTTTGAATGTTTCTCTCTTGCGGGTCTTTTTGTTGGCCTCTTCTTGCGTTCTTGGGAAAACCTTACTCCTCTTGAGCTTTGGACTTTGAAATAATTCCTCCTTGTGCTCACCTTGCGCTTCTTTCATAGTCTAGGACTCATACTGTCTCTTCCTTATGCACTCCTTGCATAGGCCTTTTTGTGCATGACGACGCTAACTCTCTTGATATTTGAACTTGCTCAACTTTTCCAAGGGTATCGACCCTTTGTTCCTTCAAAGGGATTATTGTGCTCTCCTGGAATTTTGTGCTCGCCCTCCCGATATTTTGTACTTATGTAATGTTTCTCAGTTCACTCTTTGCACTGGCTTCACCTCCTTGAATCTTGAACTCTTAAAATTTCCCTTGCACACTCCTTGCACTCTCTATGTAGAATTGCACTGCTCCTCGTGAGATTTTCTTTCTGGTGTAACCTTTTGGAAACCTTCTCACATAAATGAAACCAGAGTTCTCACGCACTCCTTGTGCCTGCTCAATGCACTCCTTGAAGAGCCCTCAGAGTATTCAGTAACTCTGGTAAGTATTCTTTAGAGTGTTCGACAACTCTAGTATGTATTCCCTTCTAAGATTAACGAATTATTCAGGTGTGCCCAGCTAGCATGCTCTTCCTTGAACTTGCTACAGACTTCAAAACACATTCCTTGTGTTGGCTTCACTGAGTTTTCAACCACTCTGGTGTGCAGTCACTAGCACAATATTCATCCTTTTCTGAGTTTGGAACTATTCTAATGTGCCCACTTGGCACACTCTTCTCTGAACTTGACATAGAGTTCAAGTGTACTCCTTACACTGGATTCACAGAGTTTTCACTAAATCTGGTGTGCATTCCTTGAACAAGCCTGAGAGCCCAGAACTACTTAGAAATCCACAAAGATATAGAAGTTTATCTCATCCTGCAAATGAAATATACATGAAATAAAAACATACGTAAACATATACACATAAATCATTCAAATGCATTCAGAAACTCAGATATGAAACCATATACACACATAAACTCATAAAATAGGGAATTTTGTTCTTTATATTAAAACTAAATGATTTTTACAGAATTTACAGGGATGGACTACAACAGAGTCTCAACTTCCTTGTTGGCATGTTTTATAGGAAGCATGTGCTTTTCATTGATGGAAAGAACAACAAAAATGATGGAAAACAAAGATCAAATCTCATAAGGGAAAGCACAGTACAAAAATGTGATCAGGATCAACATCTCCATGGGACAAACTAGGATCGTTGAGAATTCGAATACCTGAATACTCGATAGTCGTTGGATGACTTTTAAGTGGAAGGAAAGGATAAGCCAGAAGAGCAGCACCGAAGATATATTAATCCATCGATCTAAAAACATGATCAATGAACAACACATGGTTCACATCAAAAGTTGCGAGGAGGTTACCGTTTGGGGAATCTCACTTCGGAAGAATTGGAAACTTGAAATTTGAATTACCCGAAGCCCGAAATCTGAAATGAATAAGGACCATCATATTTGGAGAAAATACGATGACCGTTAGATGATGGAGAACCACATCGGCAGATCATGTCTACAAGGACATGTGGCAGACCAAGTTGGCAGACCACGTCATCCATCAGATTGAATTAGTGGAAGGATAGGATAAGCAAGGGATGAGAACTGAGATCTCGATCAATCGAATATATGCCACCTATCGGATTGAATTAGTGGAAGGACAATATAAGAAAGGGATGATATTTGAGATCTCGATCACCTGAATATCCGTCAGTCGTCAGATTGAATTAGTGGAAGGATAGGATAATAAAGGGCTTAGATCTGAGATCTCGATCACCCGAATATATTTCAGTCATCAGATTGAATTAGTGGAAGGACAGGATAAGCAAGGGATGAGATCTGAGATCTTGATCACCCGAATTTCTGTCAACTGTTGGATCAAATTAATTGAAGGGTAAGTTAAACAAGGCACAAGGTTTGAGAATTCAAGTATCCAAATCTCCGTCAGCCGTTGGATCAAATTAAGTGGAAGGATAGGATAAGAAAAGATGGAGGGCCGTTGGATTTAATCCAAGGAAAAGTTGCATCGTAGACAGATCGAGCCGTTGATCTAAGATCTTTATCAAACTAACATCATTCATTTCGGGTCTAAATATGTGAGGAGGTTATGCTCCAGAAAAATCACTTTGAGAGTTTCATTTTGCGATTTGAAATTCCCGAAGCCCGGAGACCTGGAGAGACGAAATACATTCTCGACCATCAGATCGTCTGAAGTAAATCTGGTTCGTCTGATCCAGAAGAGATGTGTCAACCATCGGATCATACGAAGTTAAACCTCAGTCATCAGATGATCTGAATAAGACCTCAAGCGTCAGATCATCCGAAGTGAATCTAGGCCGTCTGATCTAGAGAGTTAGATTGAATGTTGAAATTACCGAAGCCTGGAGACCTGAAGACCCAGAGAGACGAAATACATTATCGATTGTTGGATCATCCGAAGTAAAACTTAGTCGTCATATCATTCGAAGAATATCTTAGGCATCATATCGTCTGAAGCGAATCTAGGCCGTCTGATCCAGAGTATCAGTTTGAATGTTGAAATTCTCGAAGCCCGGAGACCCGGAGAGCCAAAATACATTCTCGACCATCGGATCATCCAAAGTAGATCTTAGTCATCAGATCCTCTAAAGAAGAACTCAAGCATTGGATCGTTCGAAGTGAATCTGGTTCGTCTGATCCAGAGTGTCAGTTTGAGATTTGAGATTTCAGAAGTTCGAAGACCCGAAGGAGATATAAATTGTTTATCAAGGAAGGGCCCGTAGAATCATTGATCTGGTTGAAAGGCCAAATTCCCGAAGTGAAGGGAGAGACATCGATTGAGAAGGAAAGGAGCCCGCAGATCATAGACTCCGGAAGGTTGGTGTACAGAGAAAAGCATGGTTTGAGATTTGAAACTCCTGGAGCCTGAATCATGAAGTAAATCACAATTGTTGATTTAGGGAGGTTAGATCTGATCTGTAGATCATGAAAGAACAAATATGAACTGTCTCCTTAGGAGCACCATCAAGATCGTAAGATCGACAGTCCCGTCGCATTGCGGGGATTGAATATGTGCGAACTTTAAAAAGTTGAAGGTGGGCCACAATCGAAACCAAGGTTTTGGATAAAGGACACGTGGAGGCTTGAGGTGAATTGCGGGGTGAAAAGCATTTTGATTCAAACCACCTTTGGAAGTGCCCACAATTGTGTGGTCACATGAGATCATCTCCCAAGGTAATATCGAGAAATGAAGCTAGTGCTCACTAGACCAAGATTGGGAAGCACCTTATGAATAGGCGTTTGGTCATCGTCGGTGGTCACGTGAAGAAAGGAGCTTAGAAGCCAAAGAAGCCAAAAATTACTGACTGTAGTTATCAAAGATGAGGAAGATTTGCAACTTCTAGAGGAGCCAAAAGAATCTCAGGATAACGCCCGTTAATGATGAATAGGTTCAGGATAACTGCTACACAAGCCAAATAATCTAGTGATAATGACCACTAATGATGAAAGAACTTAGAATAATTTCCAGAGAATATGAAGCATTTGAGTGATGATCATGCATAGGAATTAGTGCGTGAAATATATGCATAATAAAGAACATAGGGATTTTTTGCGTGTGATGCACGAGTGTAGGAGGTGATGTTTTGCATGATCTAGAGGGAATATTAGAGACGCGGAGTAAAGGATGAAGAGGAAACAGAGCATAAAAGTGTGAAGAGAAGCTAAACAGGTGGTGTGCAAGAAGATGCAAGAAATAACAAGACACTGATGGAGGCAGAGCAGAGCAGTGTAGCAGAATAGTGTAACAGAATAGTGATGAGACTGGTAAGACATTGATAAATACTGTATCATTGTAATAAATTTTAGAAAGAAAAGATTTATATTTCAGGGTGGTAGGGAGGTGTTACGGAGGAATGTTGTCCTCAGAGTTTCAAGTGGGTGCTTGAAAACAGGGAGTTGTAGCTTCCATCTGGTTACAGCCAGAAAAACCAGGGTGGTAGGGTGGTGCAAGGGAGAACCATTGTTATCTATTATACAGGTTGGTGCCTGTGTGACTGGAAGTTGATGCTTCCATCCAGTTGGTGTTGGAACACTCAGGGAGTTGGTGCTTCCTTCTAGTGGGTGCTAGAGAAACCAGAGGGTTGGTTCTCTTAACAAGTTGTTGCTTGTTAAAGAAGAGGTTGTAGCCTCATTTTGAGTTGGTGCTCAAAGATTAATGATGTACAGAACATAAAAGACGTCCTATCATTCAAAGAAGAAGATATTTTCTCCCTTTATGGGTTTCCTCATGAATATTTGTCCCTGTGTATGTCATATGCGTGATTGATGTTTACTATTTCTGTTGTTCATGACTTGCATAATCTTGATGATCAAGTGGAGAATATTAATAATATTTTAATAGGCATAAAATTGTTTAATCACAGTAACAACTAATTCACACCCCCTCTGAGTTGTCTTAGTATTTCCAACAATTGGTATCAGAGCGGGTTACTTTTATTTAAAGGTAGATCATTAAGCTTAAACATGACAAGTCATGAAGGAACTTCGACCAACAGGCCCCCTCTGTTTGATGGAACACATTTTTCTTTCTGGAAGGTTAGAATGAGAACATACATTATGGCCTTAGGTTTTGATATTTGGGATGTTGTCGAGACTGGATATACAAAACCTGTTGTGCTAGCTTCAAAAGATGATAAGTTAGAATATAGATTCAATGCAAAGGCAATGCATGTTATCTTGAGTAGGCTTGTTGAAGTTGAATTTGTAAAAGTAATGTAGCTTGATTATGCCAAAGAGATGTGGGATAAACTCATTAGCAGTTATGAAGGAAATGAGAATGTAAAATATGCCAAACTTCAAACATATAGATTGAAATTTGAACAACTAAAGATGAATGAGGATGAAACAGTTAATAAATTTTTCTTAAGAGTTGAGGAGATTGTGAATTCCATGAAGGGTCTTGGTGAGATTATTGAAGACACATTTTTAGTTCTGAAGATTTTAAGATCTCTACCAAATAGATTCAATCCAAAAGTTTCTGCAATAGAGGAACTAAATGATCTTAAGACTTTGTCTATTGATCAAATTATAGGAACTCTAACTGCTTATGAAATGAGGATTAGTAAGGATAAACCCACCTCTAGAGAAGCATCATTTAAAGAAGATAAGAATGAGGATTCTGAACCTGATGAAATTGAAGAAAAATATTGAGAAGACTAAAGAAAGGATCAGGCAAGTACCAAGGCAAGTTTCCCTTCAAATGTTTTAACTATGGAAAGATAGGTCACTTTGCATCTAAGGGTCCACACAAGAAGAAGGACTATAACTCTGAAGGTGAAGAGAATTACAAATCCAAGAGATTTGGTAAAAAGAAAAGTTTATGTGTAAACAATGATGACTCTTCATGAGACACAGATAATGATTCTTCTTGTGAAGATAAGGTTAATGTCTTTATGCTTATGGCCAAAGAGGATTATGATAATAAAATCATAGTAAGTGATGTTAATGATGAAGAAGATGTGGTTGAATTGGAAGGAGAACTAATCAGTGCCCTAGAAGAAATTGCTAGACTCATATTTAAGAAGAAAAAGAAAAACAATTGTTGATACGGTTCGAGAAAGACAATAAAAAAACCCAATGAAGACTGTGCCCTGCTAAAAGTGGAATTAGAAGAGGCAAAGAAAATAGAGGACATTCTAAAACAACAGTTATGAAAGAAGAAGGCAAGATGTGAATCCTTGGAAGAAGAGGTAGTAAAAACCAGGAAAGAGATGGAGAAGTTTAAAGCATTATATCTCCAAAATCTTCCAAGCATTAAAGCCTCAGCAGAACTAAACAACATTTTGAGAAAACAAAGATCTCCTTTGTTGAAGACTGGTTTAGGCTATATAAGTGGTTCAAGATACAAACAGACAGAAAGCAAAGAGCTAGTAAAGATGATCAAGTTCCAAGTCAACAGATTATCAGACCATGTGAGTACTCTGCCACCAAAATCTAATAAAGACAATATGATCCCTAATAAAAAAAACGATATTAGAATATGGAGCAACAAATGCCAAGAAGAAGGCCATCCTTCAGGTACCAAAATTTATTCCATGGTTACTGTTTTTACTGCTCTAATTTTGGTCATAAGATTGCAAATTGTCAAATTAAGTTTAGAGGCATGCAACTGAGGAGATCAAGAAATAAAAAATCTTTGCAACATAGAACTAAACAACCAATGAGTAGACAAAGTTGCACCAATCAGTACTTTGACCTATTGAACAATGAGATCGACTGCTATAACTATCATAACTTTGACCATAAAGCTGCAAACTGCCATCTGAAGAATTACAAAGAAGATCCAAGGATAAAACCCTTAGTCAGAAATGCCAGCACATGGAAAAAGAAAGACAATGAAAAATGTGGTCTAGTACTTTCAACTAAAAAGAAAAAAGACCCCTAGTATATAGACAGTGGTTGTTACAAGCACATGAATGGAGACAAGGATAAGTTTATGTATATAAGTAAAAGCAAAATAGGAAATGTGACCTTTGGAAATGATGAACCAGGTAAAATCAAGGGTAAAGGGATGGTGAGTTTGAGTAATGGTAAAGGAAAAACCCATAATGTTCTTCTTGTAGATGGGCTGAAACATAATTTTCTCAGTCTAAGTCAAATGTGTGACAGAGGATGTGAAGTGGTGTTCACTTCCAAAGATTGTAAGATAAAGTCTGTAAACTCAGGACAAGTGATGGCTAAAGGCATAAGGACAGATAATAATGTATATGTGCTTAAAGAATATAGATAAGAGTGTCATCTAAAAAAAAATGATGAAATATGGTTATGGAATAAGAGACTTGGACATATAAACTTTGACCACTTAATCAAGATTAAAAATCTTGAGGCAGTAAAAGATATTCCAAGAATATCAAAGCCACAAGATTCTGTGTGTAAACCCTGCCAAGTAGGAAAGCTAACCAGGACACAGTTTAAATCCAAGAGCTCTACTTCAATAGAGAAACCACTCCAATTAGTTCATATGGATTTATGTGGACCATCAAGACAGGAAGGAATAGGGAAGGAAAAATACTTCATGATGATCATTGATGATTAATCCAGACTCACTTGGGTTTCTTTTCTCAAAGAAAAATCTAAAGCATTTGAGAAATTTAAAATATTTAAGGATTTAACTGAGAATCAAACAGACAACAGATTAAAGGTTGTAAGATTAGACAGAGGAGGAGAATTTATGTCAAGTTATTTCAAGGAATTATGTGATAAACTTGGGATCAAAAGAGAATACACAATCCCAGGAACTCCACAACAAAATGGAGTAGTTGAGAGGCAAAACAAAATAGTTCAGCAAATGGCCAGGTCAATGATAAATGAGAAGAACATTGGTCAAACCTATTGGGTAGAATAAATACATACAACAATCCATATTCTTAACAAATCTCACCTCATACCACACAGTGACAAGACACCTTATGAACTGTGGTATGGAAGACTTGATTCAATCAAACACTTCAAAAGGTTCAAGAAAGGTATGGTTGACAATAATATATACATAAATTATGAAGGTGATGATTTATTAGTTGTTTTGGTTTATGTAGATGACATTATTTTTGGATGCACTATTGACCCTTCACTTCAGTGGTTTGCTAATTCCATGCAGACTGAGTTTGAGATGTCCATGATAGGAGAACTGTCATATTTTCTTGGTTTACGAATCAATTAGAGTTCTACGGGGATATTTATCTCTCAAGAATAGTATTTGAAAGAGATGTTAAAGAGGTTTCAAATGGAAGATTCCTCTCTTTTTAGTACACCTATGGTGCTTGGTTGAAAGCTCAGTAAAAATGATATTTCACTTGATGTTGATCAAAGAACATATCGATCAATGATAGGTAGTCTTTTGTACATCACAACATCCCGTCTTGATATAATGCAAGTTGTTGGAATGGTAGGTCGTTATCAGTATGCTACTAAACAAAGTCATTTAACAACTGTCAAGAGGATATTCAAATATTTGAAGGATACAATGACTTATGGTCTTTGGTATCCTAGAAATCATAATGTACAATTAACTACATATTCAGATGTTGATTGGGAAATCTGTTTGGATGAGAGAAAGAGCACCAGTGGAGGTGCATTCTTCTTAGGTTATTCGTTAGTAGCATGGCTAAGAAATAAGTAGGGATCTATTTCATTATCAACTACAAAGGCATAGTAAATTGTTTCCGCTACTTGCTGCACTCAGATTTTATGGATGATACAAACTCTTGCAGATTTGAAGATAACTTATACTGATCAAATTCCAATTCACTGTGATAACACCAGTGCCATTAGTGTCTCAAAGAATCCTGTTCTCCATTCAAAGATGAAGAATATACCAATAAAGTATAATTTTATCAAAGAGAAGGTTACAAACAGAGTTGTTCAGCTGAATTATATTCCTTCCACAGAACAAATTGCAAACATATTTACTAAACCCCTAGCCAAGACACCATTTGAATATCTTCGTCAGAAGCTAGGTGTCATCCCTTCTCTCACCTAAGAGAGTCCATCCTGTCAGGGGGAGTATGTGTTGTTTTAATATCTAATACCTATGAAAAGTACAACAACATCTTAGGGGGAGAATGTTTTCTTTGGCATTGATGTCAAAGGGGGAGAAAAGGTGTGGTTTGGATGTGTCCAAGCAGATTGGTGCAACCTTTCAAGGTTTCCATCAATGCCAAAGGGGGATATTTTTGGCATGTTTTACATGAAGTGTGTGCTTGTCATTGATGGAAATAACAATAACATTGATGGAAAATAGAGATCAAAGCTCAGAAGGGAAATCACAGTACAGAAACGTGATCAGGATCAACATCTCCACAGGACAAACCATGACTGTTGAGAATTCAAATACTCGAATACCCAATAGTCGTCGGATCACTTTTAAGTGGAAGGACATGATAAGAAAAAAGAGAATCATCAAAGATAGATCGCACCATCGATCTAACAACATGATCGACAAATAACATCTGGTTCACGTCAAAATTTGCAAGGAGGTTATCGTTCAGGGAATCTCACTTCGAAAGAATTGGCAACTTGAAATTTGAATTACCCGAAGCCCAAAATATGAAATGAATAAGGACCATCGGATCTAGAGAAAATTTGATGATCGTTAGATCAGGGAGAACCACGTTAGCAGACCATGTCTACAAAGACACATGGCATACCAAATTGGCAGACCATGTCAGTCGTTGGATTGAATTAGTGGAAGGATAGGATAAGTAAGGGCTGAGATCTAAGATCTTGATCACCTGAATATCCGTCAGTCGTCATATTGAATTAGTGGAAGGACATGACAAGCAAGGGCTGAGATATAATATCTCGATCACTTGAATATCCATTAGCCATCGGATTGAATTAGTGGAAGGACAAGACAAGAAAAGGATAATATCTGAGATATCGATCACCTACATATCTGTCAGTCGTCGGATTGAATCAGTGGAAGGATAGGATAAGAAAGGGCTGAGATCTGAGATCTTGATCACTTGAATTTTCGTTAGCCATCAGATCAAATTAATTTAAGGGTAAGTTAAACAAGGCAAAAGGTTTGAGAATTCGAGTATTCGAATCTCCGTAAGTTGTCGGATCAAATTAAGTGGGAGGATAGGATAAGAAAAGATGGAGAGCCATTGGATTTAATCCAAGGTAAAGCTACATCACAGAAAAATCGAGTCATTGATATAATATATTGATCAAACAAACATCATTAGTTTTGGGTCTAAATATGTGAGGAGGTTATATCACTTCGAGAGTTTCAGTTTGAGATTTGAAATTCCTAAAGCCCAGAGACCTAGAGAGCCAAAATACATTCTCAATTGTCAAATCGTCCGAAGTAAATTTGGGTCGTCTGATCCAGAAGTGACGTGTAGAACATGGGATCATCCGAAGTAAACCTCATTCGTCAGATCATTTGAATAAGACCTCAAGCGTGAGATTGTCCGAAGCAAATCTGGGCCATCTGATCCAGAGCGTCAGTTTGAATGTTGAAATTATCGAAGCCCAAAGACCCAGAGAGACGAAGTACATTATAGACCGTCGGATCATCCGAAGTAAACCTCAGTCATCAGATCATTTGAAGAAGATCTCAAGCGTTAGATCATTTGAAGCAAATCTGGGTCATCTGATCCAGAGCGTCAGTTTGAATGTTGAAATTATCGAAGCTCAGAGACCCGAAGAGTTGAAATACATTCTCAACAGTTGGATCATTCGAAGTAGATCTCAATCGTCATATCATATGAATAATATCTCAAGCGTTGGATCATTTGAAGTGAATCTGGGTCATCTGATCTAGAGCGTAAGTTTGAAATTTGAGATTTCAGAAGTCCTGAGACCCGAAGGAGATCTCGACCATTGATCGAGGAAGGGGTCGTAGAACTGTCGATCTGGTTGAAAGGCCATATTCCCAAAGTGGAGGGAGAGCCATTGATTGATAAGGACTAGTGTCCGCAGATCATCAACTCCAAAATGTTGGCATATGGAGAAAAGCAGGGTTTGAGATTTGAAACTCCTAGAGCCCGGATCACGAAGTAAATCACAGTCGTTGATTTAGGGAGGTTAGATCTGATTTGCAGATCCTGAAAGAACAAATCTGAACTATCCACTCAGGAGCACCGTCAAGATGGTAAGATCGACGGTCCCATTGCATTGCGGGGATTGAAGACATGTGAACTTTAAAAAGTTTAAGGCGGGCCGCAATTGAAACCACGGTTTTGGAGAAAGGACACGTGGAGGCTCAAGGTGAATTTTAGGTTGAAAATTAGTTTGATTCAAACCACCTTTGGATGCGCCTACAATCATGTGGTCACATGATATCATCACCCAAGGTCATATAGAGAAACGGAGCTAGTGCTCACTAGACTGAGATTGGGAAGTGCCTTCTGAATATGTGTTTGGTCACCGCTAGTGGTCACGTGAAGGAAGGGGCTTAGAATCCAAAGAATCCAAAAACAACTGAATTTAGTTACCAAAGATGAAGAAGAGTTGCGACTAACAGAGAAACCAAAATAATCTCAGGATAACACCCGCTAGTGATGAAAAAGTTCAGGATAACTGCTAGAGAAGCCAAAGAATCTAGTGATAATGACCACTAATGATGAACAGACTTAGAATAATCACCAGAGAAGATGAAGAGTTTGAATGATGATCAAGCAGAGGACATGGTGCATGAAATATATACATAATAGAGAACATACGTATTTTTCGCGTGTGATGCATGAGTGTAGGAGGTGATGTTGTGCATGATCTGGAGGGAAGATCAGAGACGCAGAGTAAAGGATGAAGAGGCAACACAAAGAATAAAAGTGTGATGAGAAGATGAATGGGTGGTTTGCAACAAGATACGAGAAGTAGCAAGACATTGATGAAGGCAGAGCAGAGCAGTGTAGCAGAACAATGATGAGACTGGTAAGCCATTGATAAATACTGTATCACTGTAATAAATTTTAGATAGAAAAGATTTATATTTTAGGGTGGTAGGGAGGTTCTAGGGAGGATTTTTGTCCTCAGATTTTCAAGTGGGTTATTGAACACAGGGATTTGTAGCTTCCATTTGGTTGCAGCCAGAAAAACCAGGGTGGTAGGGTGGTGCAAGGGAGAATCATTGTTCTTTGTTATACAAGTTGGTGCCTGTGTGACTAGAAGTTGATGCTTCCATCCAGTTGGTGATGGAACACTCAAGGAGTTGGTGCTTCCTTCTAGTGGGTGCTAGAGAAACCAGAGGGCTGGTTCTCTCAACAAGTTGCAACTTTTTAAAGAAGAGGTCGTAGCCTCATTTTGTGTTGGTGCTCAAAGATTGATGATGTACAGAACATAAAATACTGTATGTCATTCAAAGAATAAGAAGTTTTATCCCTTTATGGGTTTCCTCATGAATATATGTCCCTAGGTATATCATATGTGTGATTGATGTTTACTATTTCTGTTGTTCATGACTTGCATAATCTTGATGATCTCTTGGAGAAGATTAATAATAGTTTAATAGGCATAAAATTGTTTAGGAACATTAACAACTGATTCACTCCCCCCTCTCAGTTGTCTTAGTATTTCCAACATTCCTCTCTTCTCTTGAGCTCTTTCCTAACTCTCATAAATTACATTGAATTTTATTTAATGGCCATCTAGTCTAAATTGGATCTAGAGCCATCAACCTATTAGCCCTTAAAGGTGACATTAAACCTTACAATAACTTCAGCTTGTTCAAAGACATGGATCATATTTCCTTGAGCCCTCAAACATTTAATCTCATTAAAATTTTAAATGTATGATGATTTTCGTAAGGACTGGTGCATCCTCGTTGGGATTCACTCCCTCTTAGTGCACTGATGTGTTGTCTTTGTTGGTTCTTGAATATGTGGAGCGATGCTCCTGCATCAATATTGTAGATCTCCCACTGTAACAAGGCTTATCAAAAACCTGAGCCAAACCCTTAGCCACAAAGGTGTCCCCCTAAATCCAATAAAAAATCTGATACCAAATGTATATTTTCACCTTGTAAAATTAATTACTACAAAAAAATTCTTAATATAAACAAAAAAATGCATTGGCACATACACACATTACACAAATATTTTTACCCTAGAAACCCAAACCATGATAATCGACAACTTGTTTAGGACCACACCTCTAATATTCTATTCATCATATTTATTAATTGTTTATAATACAATATATATATGATCCTACAACATCCAAAATCCCTAATCCATTGACCCAGATTAGTCAAAAACACTAATTCCTTAACCATAATTATAAAACCATCAGCAAAAACCATGTGTCCCAAAAACCGCCAAACAAATATGCAAAGCATATCAATGTACAATACATGGGATCAATTTTGTGAAGAATATAACACATACCCAACATTTTTAACTCTTATTCGAATGGAACCAAAACTTATATCGTGCTGGCAAGATAAAATGAACATGTATGCCATCCTTATATACTTTATGAACATGAGGGTATTCTTCTCAACAACTTGAGAATTATTTCTTACTCATGGACATCAATGGAATTGCATTTAAGATACTCGACTTGCAACAATTCTCATAACTAAACCAAAGTTTTTTCAATATCAATAACCAACGTCTTTCTGCAACCCATATTTAATGTAAAAAAAATAGTCAAAAACCATACCAAAGCTAATGTTTTACTCATGGTTTGTAGATCAAACTTGATATTCCATGACATATCTTACAAATTCGACGATCATACATGAGTGATCATTCGAGATTGCAGGGCTTTTTCAGTGTGACTCTCACCCACAAGGAAAAATACCACTCCAAGATCTTCTTCGACACACACTTATTTATTTCCATGGACATCTCAAATAATTCCATAAGTATCTCAAGAAAATCTTCCATCCAATATCAAAGTCTTGGTTCAAGTCACACAACAACGAAATCAAAATTTTTGATTCTAGGAAATCAAAGGGAAGAATCATGAGTGGGACACACACCCACTCATGAAAGAAGAGATAAGTATTTGGGAAGGCTAACCAACCACTTTAATATTCCTTGTTCATGAGGATTTATAAAATAAGAAGATGGTTGGAGTGGTTGTACCAAGGATTATTTTAGGGGCTAAATTTCTCTCATGGGCTAATTTTCCATGGCTTTTCCAAAAATGAGATTCTCTATTTTAAAAATGATTCGCCCAAGTTCTATAGCATAAAATTATTTTACCTTAAAAATCACCAGAATTTTATAAAAACTATATAAAATCCTTAGAAATTTGAATATTTTTACAAAATTATCGCCAAACATTTATAGTTGGCATATGAAGGATTTGTAAGATTCGCCAAGGTTTCTACATTTTAAAATAAATTTCCATCCTTAAAATCATCCCTGGGTTGTACCCACTCCAACTAATCCTTTGTTAGGTTGTCCTTGTACTTTATTACATGTATATTCATATATTCATTCCACTACTTTATAGTGTATAGTGTATGATAACAATTAAAAAGGCCTAAGTGGCCTCCCAACATTGTCCTTTTAAATATATAAAATTACAAAGAAACGAGTGTTAAGTCGACCACTCGATAATTTAAAAGATAATGAAATATTGTAAACACATCATGAAGTTAGGCCAAGATAAAGGCATACCTGGTTCTTTCTAGTAAATGAATATAGAATCTGATTTGAATGGAAGGATATTCCTCCACCAAGAATCCTTCACCCTTTTAAACTTCATAGTGTAAAAGGAAAATATTAATCCTCAATAGTATACTCCATTGCAATGATGGATAACTGTTATAACTAGTGAAGATCACTAGTGTTTCTTTAGAAAATTTGATGTCACTAAGAAGTTGCCAAATTCCTACAAATTGTTTGGAATTACATTGCATTATGCAAGAATCAACAAAAATGAGGATAATTTAACTTTCTTGTTGAAGCTCTGGTAGTGATTGAGTGTGAATCTATGATATCTCGATATCCTATAATTCATGTATAAAATGTAAACATCATCATATTGGATCACTTCATTAGGATAAACATTAGCTCCAAGGCCCAACCTTCCTATACAATATGTTCTTATTTATGTTCAATGCTTCAATTCAAAAGTGTACCAATATCTGCGCCACCTATAGATTAGGTGGAAGGGGAAAATAAACACCACAAGTATGAATCAATTTCCCCCTTTCATCATCCTCTATTTCATTAGATAAATTTGTTTGATTTTATAAAGCATTAACTTTTCCTCTTTGAAAATTTGGCTTTCAATGATATACAATATATATACAAGAAGATAGATGAATAATTGTTAGTATATCTAGAGGGATGAAAGGGGAGAGTAAGGAACCCCACTTCATATTTTTATTTTGAAAATAGTTCTTGATTTAATACATAGAGGAAACACCATCATACATGGTAACTTAATTAGGATCATCATACATCCAAGGCCCAACCTCCCTGTACTATATTGTAAGGTCCCCAGCCTCTCAGGCTGGGCTGCGTTACCAGAAATCTCAACATAAAACTGCTTTGATACCAAAATGTGATGTCCCCATCTTACTGTTGAATAACGATACTCCCATCATATAGTGCACATATTCTACTGTATCTCATTGATATGTGAATTATTACTTAAATTAATATGCACAACCACAAGATGAGTTCCATGCACAAACTTTCCTCGTCTGACACAACTTATAACAATGGAAGTAACCTAAAACAACTGTGCACACTAACATGTTGAGAACAAAAAACATTATGGTGCACGTAAATCGCTATGAACACTTGATCACTACTGTGCACTCCACCTTTCCGGTGTCACACACAGATTCTATTCTCCTTGTGCGCATGAGTTGCTTCCCGCACACACCACTCTTCCAACCTCTTGTGTGCATGAGGTATTTCCCCACACACACGACCATTCTAACCCTTCCTCATAGGTTTATGACCAATATTACTAGGTTAACTTAACAAGGATGATTAATAACAATTAGTATACAACATATATGACTACTATATTTAATAATAACATAAAGTTTACATGTATAAACAACATTATATAGAAAAAAAAACCCATTACTTATATGCAACCATCATACAAGAAATAACCATAGAAGGCATAAGTAAATACCACACAATAATTAGACAAACACATAAAGAAAACTTATCTTTTATGAAAAATCACCAACTGTATGCAAGACTCAGATGTTTGTCCCAACCGTTGACTATGCTTCTCATAAGCTTTCAACAATAGGTCACCCCCGAGTTGGGGCATAAAATCCACCATGGAAAAAGTGATTACTTAAGCTAGGATAAGGTCTAATAACAACGAAATTTCTCATTTCAAGGTACCCACTTCTACAACCAATCTACAACCCCTCATTCCCCACATGCATGTCCCACCCCAGGAAGTGTGCCTATTCTCTGCTCAACAGTCCTTCGACTGCCCCACTTCCCTTCTAGGGCTTCAAAAATAGGTCGAAAAAGAAGTCTCAAAGAATTTCAACTAATGCCGAGTGCACCAGGGAATAATTCCCAACAAATATCTCACCTTGAGAGATGCTCACAAACCTGACAACCTGCCTCTTCGACACAACAAATCTCTCCGTTGGAGAGAAATGCTCACGGGCCTGAAAACCCACTTCTTCAACCCCGACTCCTTGACCCAAGCACAAGGTTATACAATGACAGTCAGTTACAACAAGACCTGATTCCTTCGTGGAGGAAATTTGGTCTCTCGATGACAGAATGAGTCCTCCTCAAAATACACTAAGGAAAACAATATATATTTCATGCATTAAATTGGACACTTGTCACTTTCATAAATGGTTTTATCCACTTGGTGACTCATTCCCATATCTCAGGAACTTAAGATAAATAATTATCCATACATTATACTTTTCTAGAAGTATTAATAAATATTCCCTTGGACTTAAGCCCCTTTGGCTTAGCCCCTCTCATAAACTTTGAGCCTGCTTTTTCAGTGGATTTCAACTCCCCTCACCCATCTCTTTTTTTTTTGAGTTCATATGCGCATAGAGATGTCATATATTAATAAATTTAGTGTGGTACACTTTACAAGAATAGGCGCATTGGCCTATATTTTGTGTCCCGGCTCACCAGTCCAATAATCACATAGACTCTCCAGCCTCAAAACATATATATACATCATAATCATTTCCATGCACTTTCTTTAGTGCATGCAACTTTGTGGAATATGCACACCCTCCCTTGATGTATAATCCACACTCACTACATCAGGTACAAGAAAAACTATGGAATGTGCACACATTTTTATTTGGTTACAAACCTCACGCACTACTTAGGTATGTGAAAAACCAAAATGGCTCACCAACCTATATTCTCATTAAATTTACACTTGTCTCCAATGTCTCACCAACCTATATGGAAAATTACATCGCTCACTACTCAGGTGCGCATAAAACCAAAAATACTCACTAGCCTATATGCACATCTACAACCGGGGTTCATATCATGGAAATTATAGTCCCCTCCCCCTTATTTATGCACTATCCTCAGTGCATTACATACACATGTACATACAAACCTTAAAATAATTTCAATAAGATGAGGATATTATGCCTGCATAGCATCTTCGCACTCCCAAGTTTCATCCTCAGGACCGTACCAAGTCCATTGGACCTTTACTTTCTCCATGACTCGATTTCAGAGCTGTTTGAATTTTCGATCCAATATGAAAACTAGTCGCACTTGAAAATTGCCTTCTGGATTTAACTGAATCACATTCCAATAAATAATATGATTAGCATCAGGTACATACTTCTTAAGAAATGACATATGGAAAACAATATGAATACACAAGGATGCAGGCAATGCAAGCATGTATGCGATAGGACCAATCCTCTATAGGATTTCAAATGGCCCACAGTAGCGCACTGTCAACTTAGACCAATTTCCCAACTTTAGGGAACTGTATCTGTATTTTACTTTAAAAAACATGTGGTCACCCACTTTGAATTCCATGTGGGTTCTCCCTTTATCTCCGTAGCTTTTCTATTTTTCTTGGGAAACCTTTAAATTCTACCTTATCTTTACCATCTTCTCTTCTATTTCTCGAATCATATCTGTCCCAACCACTACGTGGTCTGATAGGTTGTCCCAGCTCATTGACGTGTTGAATTTCTACCATAAAGTTCCTCAAATGGGCTCATTTTAAAATATACCTGATATGCTTTGATGTAAGCAAACTTTACCAAATGAAGGTAGTCTTCCTATTTGGTTGGTTTATCCATCACATATATCCTGAGCATATATTCAATAACTTGATTTAATCTCTCTATATGTCCATCTGAATCGGGGTGATAAGTTGTGCTTCCAAGATCATGTCACTGAAATATGTTTTATACATGCTAATGGTTGTAGCATGCATTTCACGCACCCTTCTATTGAGTGCATCAACCACCTTGTTCTCTTTTCTTCTGATATGATTTATGTCAAAGTCATACTCACTGAGGAATTCTAATCACATTCTTTGTCTTTCATTCAAACTCAGTTGTATAAACAAATATATCAGATCACTATGGTCTGTTCTCAGTTCAAATATTTTACCAATGAGATAGTTTCGCCAGATCTTCAAGGCATGCACTATACCTACCATTTCTAACTCATGAGTAGCATATAGCCTTTCATGTTCCTTTATATTTCTTGATTCGTAACATATCACGTGCCCACGTTTACAAAGGAATCCTCCATGTCCCTCCTTGCATGCATTTATGCACACAATGAAGTCTTCATTTGGATCAATAATCCTTACTATTGGTGCACTAGTCATCAAACTCTTCAAGTGTTGGAAACTCCTTTCACAGTCAGATGTCCAGTCAAATTTACACCCTTCTTCTGTAAGGATTTAATTGGGAGTGATAAATTTGAGAAGCCTTCAATAAACCTTCTATGATAACTTGCAAGTCCCATGAAGGATCTCACCTCTGCAACATTTCTTGGAGCTGGCCATTCTTCAATGGATTTTATCTTCGTTGGGTCCACAACTATCCCCTCCTTGGAAATGATATGACCAAAATAATGAATCTATTGCTGGTAAAATGAGCACTTAATCAACTTCTCATATAAATTATTCTCCCTAAATACCTACAACACCATCCGCAAGTGTTGCACATGCGCTTCTTCAGAATTTGAGTAAATCAATATGTCAACCATAAATACAATGACAAACGTGTCCAAGTAATATATGAAAACTCCATTCATTAAACAAATGAATACAATTGGTGCATTCGACAACTCAAATGAAACCATGGTGAACTCATAATGGGCATATCTTGTTCTGAAGGCAGTCTTGCTAATTCCTTCCTCTTTTATTCTCACTTGGTGATATCTAGATTTGAGATCAATATTTGAAAATATTTGTGTGCCCCTCAGTTGGTCAAATAGATCATCTATCCTTGGCAAAGGATACTTATTCTTTATTGTTACCTTGTTCAACTTCCTAAAGTCAATGCAGAGTCTTAATGTACTGTCTTTCTTCTTCATAAACAATACTGGGGAACCCCAAGGTGACACACTTGGGCATATACACCCCTTCTTCATAAGCTCTTCAAGTTGCATATGAAATTCCTTCAACTCTGGTGTACTCATCTTATAAGGAGTCTTGGATACAAAAGTTGCTCCTAGCATCATAATTATAGAGAAATCAATGTCTCTTTTTTGTGGAAACTCTAGTATCTCTTTAAATACATCTTCAAATTCCTTCAGTACTATGTAGTCTTCAACAATTGGCACTTTATCCTTAGATACCTCTTCCATGTGTGTTGCAAATATTTGACATCATTTCCTGTATATTTTCTTCAATTGCAAGGATGAAACTTCTCTGATAGTCACAACTCTTGGAATTCCTTGAATTGTTCTTAAGTTTCCTTTATCATCCAGGCAAGTAAATTCCTTATTATAACAGTCTAGAACAACATGATATTGATCCAACCAATCCATACAAATGAGGCAATCATACGAGCCCAAAAGTATGATATTCAAATCTTCTTTTGCGTGCATTCCATTCATTTCCATTGGACATGCCTTGACCATCTCATTAATTTTTTGTTTTTCCCGTGTAGATAATTGTACCAACCAAGGTTTTCCAAGCTTGATTTTAGGCAATTGAAATCTTTCCACCATCTTAGGATCTAGATAAGTATGACTAGTTCCTGAGTCAATTAAAATAGAAATGGGTTGATCACTAATATTACCTTCCACCTCAATCATGTGCGACTGAAACTCAACGTTCTTGTTGTCCAAGGATGCGTAAATCCTAGGTACACTCCTATCCATATCTTCTATTGTCACAACTTGTTGTACACTATGCACAATCCTCTTTTTTTCACCTCTTTGAGGACAATATCTAAATATATGATCTCCGCCACAAACCTAATCCTGCTACCTTGGTATTTTCCCCACTATCTCAGTCATTCTAGTTTCCTTGGGAGTTGAGTGTCCTTGCACTACAACAAATCCCTATTATTAGCTCCCTTTTTTGCTTCCACTGGTTGTTTTATTGTATTTATCTCCAGTTTTTTGCTAAAGTCGACACTATTGATTGGGACAGTGCTATTTTGGGTGTTATTTTCACTACAGAACCCAAGTTGGCACTAAAGTAGGCATTATTAGAACCTAAGTTAGCGCCCAAGTTAGGTCCCTATTTAGCGCCCTATTTAGTGCCCAAATTAGCTTCTAGTTTAGCTTCCAGTATAGCTTCCAATTTAGCATCTAGATTAGCTTCCTTTTTAGCTTCTAGTTTGGCTTCCACTTTAACTCCTAATGTGATGAAATAGTTAATTTGTTGAGTTGTTGGGGGTTAAGTGGATAGGGGCTTTGAGGATTAGGGGATTTAGGAATTTTGGGTCTAGGGATTAAGGGTTATAATTTAAGGGATTAATGGTCAAGGGATAAGGGATTTGGGGCTTAGGGGTTAGGTAGTTTAATGGTTAATTACTTAAGGATTATCTATGGTCAAGGGATTAATGACATCCATCGACCCCACACATAATCATTGAGATCATCCATGTCTCATTGTCATCATCCTTCATTTCCATATGTAGAATATTTTTCAGAACTCTCTTGAAATGTCATGGAATTTCCAATACACCCATCACAAATGTCTTCCATAGACCTCGCATAGTGATCAGTGAATGGGGCCAACGCTGAAATTTCTTCAATAAGTGGATGTATGCATCAAAATTTGACATGGTTAGACTAGATACATGCCTTGACAGTATGGGAGGGTTTCAAGACTAAAGGATGTCTTATGTCCCCACATAATATTTGAGATCATCCATGTTTGCATAAACGTTCATAATGGATGTCTCATTGTCACCATTCATCATTTCCATCTGTAGAATATTTTTTGGAACTTTGTTGAAATTTTATGGAACTTCCAATTCACCCATCACAAATTCCATACACCAACCCCACATAGTGAGCAGTGAATTGGGACAACATTGAAATTTCTTCAATCTGTGCCTGTATGCATAAAACTTTGACATGGTTAGACTATACACATGCCTTGATGGTATGTGAGGGTTTTAAGACTCAAAGATTTCTGATGTCCCCATATAATCTTTGATATCGTCCATGTTTTCATCAACGTTCATCATGCACGCCTCATTGTCATCATTCATCATTCCATTCTTTAGAATCATTGTTGAAACTCTCTTGAAATGTCATGGAACTTCCAATACACCCATCACAAATGTATTTCATTGGCCCTACATAGTGAGCAGTGAATGGGGCCAACGTTCAATTATTTTCAATCTGTGCTCGTATGCATAAAAATTTGACATGGTTAGACTAAACAATTTCCTTGATGGTATGGTATGGTTTGAAGACTTGAGGATGTATGATGTCCCCACATAATCAACGTTCAATATAATGGATGTATCATTGTCATCATTCATCATTTCCATCTATAGAATCTTTGTCGAAACTCTCTTGAAATGTCATGTCACGTCTAATACACATGTTGGCATAGGGGCAGACCCAGGGCTCATCTCCTAGAGCACACCAACAATCCCTAACTACTGGCCCTTTCGGCTACACCTGTGAAGCAAATGCTGTCTCACCCGAAGCAACTATGGGGGGGTTGCAGAATAGAGATGTCTACAACCAATGGAAATATCAAGTGGATCCAATAACAGAACAATACAACATGCCTATATCACTTATCAACTTAGATCTACTCCATACATATATCAGATCTACCACAACAATGCAATAACAATATATCAAGGAAAAATAACACAACATCAATCACACACACAAGATAGATATATGTGGTTCACCCTCTCTCTAGGGATACATCCACATAACTGTGCTCATAATATATTAAGGTAAATCATACAGTTCTTATCTATGCTCTTAGCCAACAGATCTTCTTTCTTCTTCTCCCCTTCCTGCGCACCCAGCTACAAGGCTTGATCTTCACACCCAGCTGGAGATCTTAAAATACCAGAAGGTTCTTCACTCAGCACTTCTCTCTCGTACGATAATAATCACTCACATCAACAATACAACTAGATCAATACTAGCAACAATGACAACACCCCAACCTAGGTCCTCTTGACCTTTATTTATACATTACAATATCTCACCGACATCATTAGGCTGAAACCTAGGTGTCAAAACCCTATATACCAAAACCCTAGGTGTCTAAAACCCTAGGTCAACTTGACCCGTGTTTTTAGGGCTTCACCAACCTGTCCTTCCTTCCTTCTCGCACGATGCTCCAAAGCATCTAACGGTGGATTTTTACGCCTGCTGAGTTGTCCACGATCCTTCTTCCTTGTTGACTTTTCATCCTTGATCTCCTCATCCAATGGCTCTCTTTCTCGGGCTTCGCTCCATCTTTTCTGATCTTCTTCTCACTTCGACCCAGTAACAATCACTGTTTCTTCCGCATAGTTTGATTTTCGCCTTTTCTTCCTTGATCTTTGCTTCCTTCCATAACCAAGGGACAACATCCCCCCAACACTCACCTGTGACTCATCCCGAGGCACTTCAGATATGATTCTTCTATTTTACTTTGACTTCGGACTATGCATTGTAGCCCTTGCTTTCTTCTCTATGTCTCCTCTCCTTCCTTGTGGATACTATCTTTTCTATGTCTGGTACCCAGTTTCAACTGCACCTGGTACCTAGACCCTTTTCCTTATTCTTTTACCGAGAGCTGCGAGGCAGATGGTTGTCGTAATACAACTTCAGCTGACTCCCGTTCACTAATCCTTCCTTCCATTCTCCCTTTAAAGTCTTCAGTTGCGCAACTCCTCCTTCTGTAACATAAGCGATCTCGTATGGTCCGAGCCAATGGGTTCTAAACTTCCCAGGATTCTTTATGAACTTACTGTCATATACGAGCACTAGATCACCTTGTCTAAATGGCTTCCTCTTGATGTGTCTGTCATGGTAGGCCTTCTCTCTTTCCTTTTGTACTTGCTGATGGAATCCTGTAATAAATATGTCTTCTTTGTGTTCAACCAACTGCACAATTCTCTATTGAACAACGTCAGTGTCATCCATATCTGTAAAGGCAACAATTCTTAAGCTTGGCACCAAGTATTCCATTGGAACAACAGCTTCGAGGCCATAAACCAACTTAAAAGGGGTATGCATTGTTAGCTTCTTGCAAGTGGTTCTATAGGCCCATAGTACTGTTGGTACTCTTAAATCCCAGTCATCCCCGTTCACGCTGTAAATCTTTGTCAGCAGTGTTTCCAAGATATTGTTGAACGCTTCCACTGTCCCATTTTCTTGTGGGTGGTAGGGTGTTCTCTTTTGATGGAAGATTGCAAATTCCTCAATCAAGGCTTCAACAGTCTTATTTATGAAATGTGTGCCTTGATCACTTATAAGGATCTTTGGGCATCCAAACCTGGTTATGATGTCATCAAATATGAAGTGTGCAGCTGTAGTTTCACTACAGTCCTTAACTTCTCTAGCTTCGACCCATCTAGTGAAGTATTTTGTTGCAGTAATGATGTACCTTTCTCATGTGCGCTTTCCTAGTGGGTTTATGGGTCCAATGAAGTTGATGGCCCATTTCTCAAATGCTTGTAGGGTTAGCTATGGTGCTTAGGGAATGTCATCTCTCCTAGATTGTTTCCCAACTCTTTGGCATACATCACAGGCCTTGGAATAGTCTTTAGCATCTTTGTGTAAGGTAGGCCACCATAGGCCAGCTCTAAGAACCTTCTGCACAGTTTCTATCCCTGCATAGTGTCCTCCTGCGATGCCTTCATGAGCTTCTGCAAGGATCATCGGTCGCTCTGCTTCCCTAATGCACCTTCTCAATATCTCATCAGATCCCATTTTGTATAGCTGTCCAACTATAAGAGAAAATTCTGCAGCACGCACTACTAGTTGTTTCTTCTGGGGAATCGTATATTCACTAGGTGTCATTCTTGTTGACAGGAACTGGACTATTTCTGTGAAATGGTCATCAATATCTCTAATGGCTATTAGTTTTGCATCTGACAATGTATCCTCCAAACTAGTGGGCTCTTCTCCATGTTCCAACCTTGACAAGTGGTCAGGACCTTTGTTCATTCTTCCTGGATTTACTATGATCTCAAAGTCATATTCTTGAAATAGCAGCAGCCATATGCATATTCTCCCCCCCCCAACACTGGTTTGTTGACTAGGTATTTCAGTGTGGAGTGATCAGTAAACATTTTAAAGTGTCCTCCCAACAAGTAGTAGCGAAATTTCTGCAGTGCATACACCATGGCTAACCCTTCTCGCTCAGTGGTGGTGTAGTTGACCTCTACAGTTGATAGCTTCCTACTAGCAAAAGCTAATGGATGATTAATATCTCATGTTCCCAGTTTTGCTAACACAACTCCCAATGCAATAGAATATGCATCGACATGTACATGAAATGCCTTGGTCCAATCTGGGAAAACCAGAATAAGCGCAGTAACCATTTTCTGTTTCAGTATGTTGAAGCTCTGCTGGCATTCTTTTGTCCAACTAAACTGACAATATTTCTTCAAAATCTTCTCCATGGGTGTTGTAATCTGGGCATATACTTTAATGAACTTCCTGTAATATCCTTTGTGTCCCAACGCAGTGTGTAACTGTTTGAATGAAGTACAAGGTAGCATATCAACTATAATGGAAATTTTAGATGGATCAACCAACAATCCCTTCTTGCATACAATATGGCCTAACAACACACCAAATGGTGAGAAGAATATGCACTTCTTCAGATTCAAGGCAATTTGACATTGCCTACATTTGTCCAACATTAGCCTTAGACATTCAATATGATTCTTTAATAAACTAAATACATTCCAATCATCAAAGTATGCTTCTAGAAATTTATGCAAAAACTTCTTGAATGCTTCAACCACCACCCTGGAAAATATGGTTGGGGCATTATTTAATCCACATGGAATCACTGTATACTGATAGGACCCCCAATCTGTTGCAAATGGGGTCTTGTGGCGATCTTCCTTGGCAATCCGGATATGATGGTATCCTGAAAATCCATATGTGAAAGAATATATTTCTTGGCCTCCCACGTTATTTAACACTTCATCAGTGAATGGCGTAGGGAAGGGATCATGCAAACAGGAATCATTCATCTTTCTGAGATCTACGCAGATCCTAATCTCTCTTGTCTTCTTTTCTTGTACCACCATAGGGATAATCCACTTTGACTCCTCGACAGGTTCTATAATACCTGCTTCCAACATTCTATCAAGCTCAATATTCACTTACTCTTTATATTTAGGGTTCAATTTGTAGGGTCTCTGTTTCACTGGTCTAGCATATGGCTTCAAAGGGATCCTCATCTCTCCCATAGGACCTTTAATGCCCTTCATATCAGTGAATTTGGTTGGAAACAAGTTCTAATATTCATTCAGTAATTCTGTAATCTTGTCAATAGTGGAAGCATCCCAATAATATCCAACATTTGCAAGCCTCGATATCTATTTTGTTCCAATATTGACCTTCTTAATCTTGATTGGCTATCCAATGAATGGTAACTCAACTCCTGGTCCTTCCATGTCTCTTTGGCCTTCTATTTTTGTAATGTTCACCTTTCTTGGATCATTGTCTTGATCAGCATTGATGTTGTAACCACCTTGCAGTTTCTATAGAGGCACAGTCCAATCGTCCTCGTCTTTCTCCAAAGGGAGGCTAGAGGCCTCCTCAAATACTTTCTTTCTGAAAATCTGTAGTGCTTGATCTACTGAAGGATATTGACTTTCAAATAAGAAGGTGGTTACAAAATTCCGAGTCATAACTTTCCAATCTGTAGTGATGAGGCGCAACTCTGCTTGAAGGTACCAGTTGATAGGTGTCATGTCCAGTGTGTTGATGAATTTGTGTACCCACTATTCTTTAGGAAAGTTTCTCCAGGCTTCCTCACAACTTCGCACATGGTCCTTTGGGAAGCTTTGACCTGTGTATCGAACTTTGCATCCTTCTACTTATGTTGAGAACCACGCTGTCATCAAGGCATGACATTGTACCCAGTCTGTAATATTTCTTTTGTGTGCCCCCCACCATCTTGTTGGGGTTTATTTCAAGGCCTCATCCATCGACAACAATCTTTTTTGCATTGATACACTTTCTTCAAAATCTGACAAGAAATTTTCTAAAGGATTTAGACCATCAAAGGTGGGTAAGTTACTTACAGTTGTGCGGATCCAACAAACTTCTCTAGTTAATCTAGTACATATTCTTGTAGATACTTCATACATTTTATTCTGCCAATTATCCAGTGCTTCTTTTGAGTCTGATGAACATACAATGTCAGTTCTCCAGCTTAAGTTTCCATCGGTTGTAGGATTAATGTAATCCTGTTGTCTAATTTTTAATTTATATATATATTCTAGTTCATATGATTGGTCTTCTTCTTTGATGGGCTCTGTGTATTACTGACCTTCATCTGTATCTAAGGGTGCAATGACCCTAAGGACATATTTTTCAAAATTTGTATGCCTCTTTTTTAAATCAACCACAATGGAATTATTGAAGGCCCAATCGATTCCTAACAGCGCAAGGTAAGGGAAGTTGTCATCAACTATCTCAACTACCTCAAAATATGAAAATGTTCTTACTTCGTCGATGCCCATAGGGACATGTTCTAGTATGCCAAAGGGGCTTACAACCTGTTGATTATCCATCTTGAGCTTGATAGGGGAATAGATCAGCCTAGGTTTTCCCATTAGTGCCCAAGTTTTCTTAGTCATGACATTGACCTCCGACCCTATGTCGAGGACCACATAGTCTATATCATATTCGCCTATTTGAGAATTCAAGTGTAATTCCTTATTTGTCCTTCTCTTCTTAGTGATTTGGTGTACTACCCTATTTAGTAAGGAGTCAGTATTTCCTAGCTCATATTGTCTGATTAAATTTTGTAGTTCTTGGACAACACTCTCATCCTGAATCAACTTAATACAAGTATATAGAAATTCCATTAGATTGCTTACCTCTTTTCCTTCTCTTGGCAAAGCAAACTGATCAAATTCCTTAGGCATTGCATACTCTCTTACTTTTGGTCTTGTCTTTGATGAAGAACCTTGGTCTCCTATGAACTCTTTTCTTGCTTCCTCAAATATTTGTCTTTCTTTCTTTGCATCAAAGGTTTGGGTCTTCTTTGCATCTTTCCTAATTCCTGAATATTTTGTAGTCTTCCCTTGGGTCATTCTGTCATCTCTTGTAACAATGCCTCCTCTAGTAGTAAATACGAATCTAAGGTATTCTTCATGAGGTTCAAATTTGATCAATTGTATCTGCGGGTTCTGCTGAGGTCCTTGTTTCTCTTGAAGTTTAGCCAACAATGCTAGACATTCTTCGGTAACTGTTGGTTGTGGAGCCTGATTATCTTCCTGATTTAGAGGTCTTTTGCTTTCAGCCATGTTTATACCCCATGAAGTATTTACACCCCAGAAGTATGTACACTCTTCCACAAGGGGGAGTACAGAGGGGGGGTACCCCCTCTACGGGGTCCGGGGGGGCTATGCCCCCAGCTGGGGGGTCTAGGGGCAAGCGGGGGTTGGGGGGCGAAGCCCCCGAAGCAAAAATTGCCTTGTAAAAGTATATTATAATTTCATTGTAAATCTAGACCGTTCATTATAAGGTCGCAGATCTAACGGTAGAGATTATGTTAGGGTTTTTTTCCCTAGAAGGTAACCCTCTTTTATGAGGGAAATGTATTGCGACTATGTATGATGGTGAATATTGTATTCTAAGAGAGGAGACCATGAGAGAAAGAAGAGGAAGTTACAACGGGTTTTGTTGTAGGTTGTATCCCTTCATTTGATGGATAATAATAAAGGAAGGACTTGGCAATTTCTCTGGTGGACGTAGCCCACATTGGGTGAACCACATAAATCTGTGTCTCTCTTGTATTGTGTGTCTTCTGTGTTTTGTTTCTGCATTTGTTTTATTTTATTGCTC
>JZKD02S1649179.1:85254-100107 GCA_000966675.3 Picea glauca | reverse complement strand
AGACTAGGAGGTATAATTACAACTAATGGCCTAAAGCCGGCATAAATAAAATAACATTACTAATATAATATGCCCCAATTAAGGGGTAATGAGCCAATATTAGGGCTTAACAGAATCCATGCAATTCAATAAGTAATGTTAATAGCATCATAATAATTGTATAAAAGTAAGTATGAAAGTAGGGATGAAAATAAATTATAACTGTGAATACGTAAATATTTTATCTTACCAGAACATACACCAAGTTCTGGGAAATCATGAATAGTACAACATAACACACCATACAACATGAAGGAACTATTTGATGGAGGACGTGATATGGCATACATTCTTATTCCTTTCCATAGAAGTTTCATCTCATCAATAAAAGGCGCAATATAAACATCCATATTTTTAACTTGATGTTTTCCTGGAACAATGAGAGTCAGCATAATGTGCTCCTTTATAACACTCATCCATGGGGGAATATTGTATACTATCAAGATGACTAGACAAACACTATATTTTGATCCGAGGAAAGAGAATGGGCACACTCCATCAATTACAAGACCAAACCTAATACTACATGGTTCATATTTGAATTTACTTGGCCATTTTCCCTCTATGTGTTTCATTGCTTTGGAGTCAGCAAAAATTCGCATGAATCCATCTTTACTCCTATTCTTTGCATGCTAGTCCATCAATTGTGAAAGTGACTTCCAACGAAACATTCGTTGAAGTGTAGGTATAATTGGCATGTGACGTAAAACCTTCTTTGGAACTGTAGGACCTTGTATATCTGTACGATATCTCTTCTCTTTGCATACATGACATTCTACCTTGGTTTTATAATCATCTCTGTATAAAATGCAATCATTTTTACATGAATGAATTTTTTTATATTCATTCCCCAACTCAACCAACAACTGATGTGCTTCTTTTCAGGTTGATGGAAACACATTCTCTTCAGGGAATATTTTAGTTTTTAGTGCCCTATAAGATTGTCAAATCTTAAATCAATTAAATGTTTGACTTATGTTGAACATGTTTGATATGCCAATCTATACTAGGAATTTTTATATAAAATATATGGTTTATAACATCCCCTTAAAGAAATATAAACAAATTTCATGAAATTTTACGAATTATGTACACCAATTGACAATGCAAAGGAATAAATACATTTCAAATCACTTCAGTAGGGTAGTGAATCTTTTGTCTGACCAACCAAATAGTGACTTGATTTATAATAATATCAATGCGCATGCAAGTTTTGAGGTTCTACTTGCACCCGATCTGAACACAGGTGTCTTCGCAACTCGCTTGATTGATTCTTTCAGGTTGTTATGATCAAGATTACGTTGGTGGTAATTACCCCCGCTATCATCGTTACTATTAACCATATGATAATTATTATCATCATTGTTTCCATCCCAAAGAAACCTGTAAGAATTTCATTCAATCCTTCTTCATGCACTACATTTTCACTATCATCATCATCATCATCATTAAACATATGTTACATGTCATCAATGTATGCTAATCTCACAAGCTCTTCAAATTTATCAGCTGGTAGTATTCTCTTCAATGTTGCTCTTTTTTCCCTGTTATGGTTTAAAGGATGGTTTGAATCATCCCATCCAAATATTAATAACCGAATTTGATTTTTATTAGTAGGTGTATCATGAATATCTTATGCCTATAAACAAACAAAAAAATTATTTGATGTTTGGAAACAATTGGATAAATCATAATTGTATCAATTTCAAAGAAATATAATCAAATATGTTGTATTAACCAATAATAATATTGAATATATGAACATATATACATCAATTGAATAACGAAATATTATTTTATAGACTACTTTTTTTATACAATAATTTAAATCAAAACACAATTTTGACAACATAGTTTACAAAATGTCAATCCACACTCATTGATTATTCTTTGGTTTTCTGCCCTTACGAACATCCTTAGGGAGACCTTGTTCTTCCCTTTTCTTTCACGCACAAGTGAATTTTAAGAAGGGGTAATTAATCAATAACTCATCCCCAATAGTGAGGTCCATAATAGCCTCAACCATTATCAATCTATCAACCTCTCTTTCCATATCTCCATCTTTATCATTTATAACTTCAACAAAATGACAATTCAGTCTTACATTAGGGTCCCTTCCCTTACTACTATTTATAAAACCTGCAATATTTTTGTTTGTGTATGCACATCCATACATATACATAATATGACCTCTATTCATTTATTTTCGACTTTCCAATTGGAGACAATGTGTATACATATTCAAATTTAGACCATATGCTGACATGCTAGGCTTATATTTTGCTAGCCTTCTCCATTCACCACTATAATATGATGAACCATAATATGACATTAATATCCTAGTGGTTTTTTGTGAATTGTTTCTATGTTTAGATCCCACGTGGACATTTTGGAAAATAAAGAGGCCTAGATTTTCTCCGTGAATATTGGAGGGTCATATCATGTAGTTGTATCCCCAAAATTGAAATACCTCATACACTCTAGGTAGTTGTTGATCACTGGGCCAAGCACAATATAGTCGAAAATCAAATGTATCTTTGTGAATTGATCTAAAACTCAGGGGAAAATCATCATCTCCATCATATTCATTCTCATAGGGTAGGTAATCCACCTTCCCCTTGTCTTTAAACAAATTATGCATCTTTAAAGCGATTCTTTTTATGTTAGTTGTTTTCATCAAATCCTCATCTTTGTAGCTGGTATATGTGCACATATTTTTGTTATATGTATCATCTGATAAATGACCATCTCCCTCTAGGATAGAAGTTGGTGCTCCAGGAAACTTTAAACCAATAAATTTATCCTGCAAGTATTCATTAAGAAAAAAATTAATTATTTAAATAATATAAAACAATGTTTAAAAGAAGTATACATATTATTTATATCAAATTGGAAAATTCCTTACCGCAATTACAATCGGATTTTAATCGATTATAGGAGGCATACTACCCACTGGAATATCATCATCTATGTAATGTATTTGTACAATTGCTCGTTTGAATTGTTTCTTTCGACGACATACAAAACATCCACAAACAACCATTTTCTCAAAGTATTCATACCATGTACTATAGTCCAGACCAACCTCTTGTTCAGTGCAATAATTTTTTGTGTCTGCACGATCCATTGTCATATCCTCTTCCACACATTTTCCTCTACGTGATTTAACATTTTTAGGTCCACGTCCATGTACATATGTTTTTCTTTTGCTAGTTGAATGCTCAGGCTCTACATTTTCTCCAATATCCATCTAAAATAATCAACAACATGCATTAATTTATGACAATATTGGATAATACACTATAAAATTTAATAATATTGTGAAAAAAGATGGATGTATCACAAAATGAAATAAAATCAATTTTTCCTAAGTTAAGTCAAAATTAGAGTACTTGTTGTCCCGCGTCATCTATTGTGCCCTCATTTGATATGACACGATCTGTTTCCATGGCCTCATTTGGCTCTTGTAATACACAACATAGTCAATAATGTTTAGTACACCAATTATATCATTTCAACGAATATGTTATGCAACATAAAACCTCACCTTAGTCACATTTTTGACATATTGATACCATGTTTTGGAGTTGATAAAAATAACAAATTTATGACCCTAGGTATATACATCGAGCCAAAATTTCAACAAGAAAAGTATCCAACATCCCTATCCCACATGGCCATCCTAATTTTCAAACATTTCTCTTGATCATAGAATCAAATTTAATCACCATTCTTGTGCATTTTCAACCAATAAGTTTGACCTCAAAGGCCACATGGAAAAAAATGACTTTATCTCCTCTATGTTGTAGCATTTGTGAATTCATAAATACCCTCCTCCTTTGGTTGAGGTTTATTTTTCTTCTTACCTTTATTATATCTTTAGATTCTGTTGTCATATCCTCTTCCACCCACTTTCCTCTCTGTGATTTAGTAGTTCTACGCCATGCATGTACTCTTTCCATGGCTTCCTTTGGATCCTATTACACAATAATGAAAATAATGTTTGGAACACCAATCAAATCCATTATAATGTAATAAGTTAGGGAAAATAGGGCCACAAGTCAAAATTATCTTGGTATAAAACACCACATTATGTAGTTGGGACCTTCAAACATTCATTCAATCACATCCACCACTCCCTACCTTTCTCACTAAGTTGAGTCTACACCACTTGTGTTCCTATACTAATTTCATATGATTGTCACCATCTTGATAGTTATAGTTATTTCATATATTTGGTTTTCTTTTTTAACCATGTAAATTATGGTTTTTGTGCTAATATGTGAGTTTTCATGTCACTAAAGGGTCATTATGAAGGGTCATGATTTCATTTCAAGACAGTCGGAGTCAGTCTTGTCAAAGTTCTAACGATTTCATGAAATCAAATCTATCAAGGACATGTGGCTTCATCAAGAAAACCATTGTGCAGGGCAAGTTGTTGTACAACATCGTAATGCTATGTATGGAGGTATGACGAGGTATGATGGCATAATTAAAGATTTAATTGAAGTTATCTTTTAAATTTATCCTCCCTCTAGATAAAGAAAGCATCAAGAAATCGTTTCTCTTCATCCACAATTTTAAAACCTCCTAGCCAATCTTGTTGCGCACAAGTCCCTATTATGTTCGTTGCTACGTAGAGGACATTGATGTTTGTTGTTGTGCAAAAAACGCTACTCTCATTTTATATGCACAAGTCCCTATTATGTTCATTACTGCACACTGCGCAAAGGTTACTATTTTCATTTTTCGTTCAAAGGTTACTATTTGCATTTGTTGCACACAAGATCCAGAGTATCATAATTTGAAGTGTTAACATGATACAACAAGTTGAAAATTTTAATATGTTGTTTTGCACCTGTTCTAATAATCGTTGCACATGGTTACAATCTACACAGGGTTGAAACATACCAGAATCATGACAACTCCAAAACTTAGAAGAAAGAATGTAAAGGGTGGTGATATCGTGAGGTTTGAGCCACAAGGTTTGAATTTGGTAAATGCAGACCCAACAATCAGAGCATCATTTGAACAAGTGGGTTACATCAGGTTTTGCGAAATAATTTAGGAGTATAGCAGACAGGTGGTGAGGAAGTTGGCAGATACTTTTGATGGTGCCAAGGCTAAGGTGGGAAACCTCTAGTTGCAGGTTTATGAAGATAGCATTACTACTGCAACAAAAATCCCTTCTCATGGAGAACATTGGTTCAAAGGCATATAGTTAGATCTATCTTACCATCATGATTTTTTGAATCACAAATTTAGAAATACTAAATTCGGAGCTACCATACCCAAAGAGTTTTTATTGGAAAGTCATAGTGATTTGTTGAGGGTTATCCAAAGGTTTTTTACATGTGAAGGGAGATTTAATAGGGTTTACCAATATCATATCAGGCTCTTAATGCACTTCACTAGTAATAAACCTTTGAATCTACCATATTACCTTTTCATAAGTCTAGGAAGGATGGTTGACATAGTATAACTAAGGAAGGAGCAAGGAGATGCTAGCCTCTTCCATTTTTCTTTGATAAAACTATTAGTATTAGAAGAACTCAGAAAGAGAAATCGAGATTGGGAGTATTTTCTAAATTCATCAAGCATACAAGTAGATTCCCTATCCATCCCACAAAGTTTTAGAAGTGCACCCTCATCAGTAGAAAGAACCACAACATCAATCCTTGAGAGTTCTGTTAAGAAAAGGGAAATAGAGACTGAAGAGCCTGTAGCAAGTCAGCAGGATAAAAAGAAAGGGAAGAAACTCCAATTCTCTCGAGAAGTGATCGAAGCTCCTAGAAAACCACTCACCAAGTTTTCAACAAAAAGAATGCATGATATACATACATCACAGGAAATTAGTGAGACTCCAAAAACCTTCATACAACCAACCCTCTCAGATGATAGAGACACTTCAATTATTGAGTTGCAAGAATAATTGAATAAGGCTCACTTTGTCATAGCACTGTTGCAACATGAAAATAGAGAACTGAATAAGTCTCTAGAAGAATCTTTCAATAAAGATACCTCTGTGATAGGAGAAAGGTCAACACTATCAACTCCAACTGGTTCGAAAACAAGGAGTAAAGGGAAATACATAGAGTAGACTCCATAGGTAGAGGATATTCCTAAGCCTAGTGTGCCTTTAACAAGGTCCTCAACTATAAAGTTGCAACATCAAGAGGAAATCCCAACACGGAGTCATGCAACAGAAAAGAAAGATAATGAAGGAAAACACACTTTCAAGAGGCTAAATAAAAAAATCAGAGAAGCACAAAATGTGATATTTCAACTCAGGGAGGGATATAGGGAATTCAAAATGAAGTTTGCAAAACACATAAGAGACTATGGACCTGGAATAGACAAAGTTGCATCAATGGTGAGAAGGAACTTTCCATTACATAGACAATTGAAGAGTTTTTATCAACAGAACCTCATTTTGAGGAAGGAGAATAAGACCCTCAAGCAAAGTTTTCAATAGGTGGAGATTGGAAAGAAGGGAGAGCTTGAATTTCTAGCTGAAGTAACAGAGAATTGAACCACTAAGACTTTCTTGACATATTTTTTTCATTTTTCCATTTTGACTCCTTTTTTGCAAAAGGTCACATACATAAGCACATTATTTTATCAAAGAGGCACTATTACTCATGGGTTTGATGATTTGGGAAATAAAGGGATATTTAAAGAAGTAATACAAAGAGCTATAAGGAGCCACATCATCTTCATAATATCGAAATGACCCTCAGACAATGTCAAACATCAGTCAAATATCGAAAGTAAACACAAGATGACAGACCACTTGTTATTGTGCAACTCTGTTGCATTTTTCCTGTAGGTGGTGATTGTGAAACAATGACAACATGACTAGAACACCTCCAACTGAGCTTGAATGATTTGAAAAGTGTTCCAAATCATCTCCAACGAACATCAGTAGTGGAAATCACAGTTTTAGGTTTCATTTATTGTCATATCAAAGTCATTGTAGTTAAATTAAATGAGTCCAAGTTGACTCCTTTTTAGAAGTTCATTAAATACCTCATGATGATTATGTGCAACTGTTACAACTATTGTAGGATCATAGTTGGATCCGAATTTGATACTATAGACATATGTTTTTGTATATATTCAATCAGCCATGAAAACTAAAGGGTTGACAAGTGTGTATAGGAATACTATTGAACATATTGTAATTTTTTCCTTACTGTTAATGAAAAATTTGTTGGATCATAAGTCCTTGAGTTTTGACCACAGAGATACATGTGATTGTGATATTTTATGCATGTTATTCCTTAGTCTTTACTTTCATGTTTTATACTTGATATTTTATGGTTTCTTCTCTATGTTGATGTGAAATATATGTATCAAAACTCATATTTATTAGATTCTTTGTTGCATGTAGTTCGAGTTGTACTTCTTCTATAATTTCTCTGAGATTCATCCTTGTTAGATGCCTTGAAGGATTATTGTTTTCTCTATAACTTGTTGTCTACAACATATCTATTTGTCTTAGAATATTACTTTCTATATTTCCTTTGTTCAGTCCTTTCTTAAATCTACCAGGTATCCAACAAGTTTTATTGAGTTTTGACTTTAGTGACTCCATAGCCCAATGTAATTTCTGTTCATATTGTAAAAAACCCTATAAATTCATTTATCTTAGAGATCTAGCCTTTGAGTTAAACCAAATCAATCCTTTCAGTGATTGATTTGAAGAGAGAGAGCCCTCTTTGATTGGAAGGGATAGCTTCCAGACCCAAGTTGGTTTTGAGGATACCCCTGTACCTATTTCCTCCTCATCCAAGGAAATTATAGAGAGTTAAAATTTTGGCACCGTTGTCGGGGATCGAAGGTAAAATTTTCACTAGGAAAATGACAAAAAAATATGAAATTGGTTCCTGAGAGTGACAATGAACTGGATACAACTTTGGCTGAATTTTCACTCTGGTGACTCCAAATTTGAAGATCATTTGTTGAATATAATTTTTTTTATAGAATCCTGGATACCCAAAAAAATACACAAGGCATCATCCAGATCCAGATCCTCCATAATCCATTGACAACCCAGAAGGAATTATGTGCAAAATTAACAAAAAAAAACTCAATTAGGTATTTTCTGGACAGAGTTTTGTCATTTCCTAAAGGTGGAGTAAAAATAATTAATGACCTTGAATTTGATATTAAATTTGAGCAGTCCTTGTTTAGATCCAAGTCAGAATCTGATTTGACTCAAATTGTATTTGATGAAAAGAAATTTCAAACCTTTATTCTTGTTGTTCCTATCCAAGTTGTAGTAATTCCCAGTCAGATCATACAGTCAGGTCAAACTCCTCCTAGAGTTATAAAAAAAATATTTTCCCCATTAGTTCTCCCTATTGCACTACATGATTTGCCACAGAATTATGCACAAAGAATAAAACAATTTGATGTAGAAGGGGATGTAACATCCTAACAACATGTATATAGGTTCATCGATTTCATATATCTTGAAGAATTAGATGATGAAGATGTTAAGACGAGGTTATTTGCACAAAGTTTTTTAGGAGCATTTAGGAAATGGTTTAAAGCTCTCCTAGCGAATAACATTCCTAACTTTAAAAATTTTGAAACTCTTTTTCTTGGGAGATGGGGGAGTAAGAAAAAACCTTTGCAGTTATTGACACAATACAACCATTTAAAGAGAATCCCTATTGAGACAGTACATGAGTTTTCTAGTAGATTTATGAAGGTCTATAACTCCATTCCTAATCAAGTAAATCCTCCCCAAGGAGTTGCTCAACTCCATTATGTTGATGAATTCGAGAGTGAATTTTCCTTGTTACTAAGAGAAAGAAGGTCCACTTCTCTGACTGATATGATGAATGATGAAATCGAAGTGGAAGTGAATTTAGCTGCATCAGAGAAGATCAAGCTAAAAATAGAAGTTGATAGACATAAATCTAAAGAAGAAACACTACCCTCTATTTCTCAAGGTTCAAATGAAAATTTTGACTTAATGGTAAAGAATATGGATAAATTGGTAGAAAGATTGTCATTGGATGATAAGCCACATGAACCTCAAGACAAAAATCAAAATTTTGGGAGGACTCCAGTTCCTCAGATAAGACAAAGAGAAAAAATGATTCCAGTTGATCAACCAGTTAGACCTCCTTTCCAAAATAATTATGTTGCAGATTTGTTTGAGGAACCTCCTGAAGATATTCATTATTTTGGCCTAGAAGGGTCACACATTTACTTAACTAAAGAATAACACGATATGTTTATGCAATATGAAGAATTAAAGGAGAAAGAGGATTATAAGAAAGATAACAAAATTCCATCATGGAATTCCAAAAACAATATAACCTCAGGAATAAGAAAATTGTAGCAAGTACTTATAAGGATCCTAGATATGACATGCCCTCTTCCAATCATCAAGAAAAGGTTTTTCTAAAGAAGGATACATCAAATAAAAGAAAATAAAATGAATATCCTCCTAGATATGTTCCAGAGGTAAGAAGAGAAGAAATTCTAAAATAATTAGAAAAATCTCAACCCTCCTTTAATTTTGAAAATGAAATGGAAAAAATTAAGATTTCTATACCTTTTAATGAGCTGATCATAAATATGGAATAAAAAAGTCATATTGTAAAGATGCTTAAAATGGAACAGACCTCAGACACCCTTAATGTACAAGATGACCATCATGTTATTTTATTTGGTCCTCGGGTTGAGGAAATTGGTAATGATGATGATGTGTCTCCTTTCTATGTTAGCCTAAATATCCATAATGTAACTCTTCACAATGCAATGTTAGATTCAATATCATCTCACAACTTCGTGCCAAAGGTGATCATGGAAGAGTTGGGTTTGGATATCACTAGAGCATACAAGGATCTGTTTTCTTTTGATTCAAGAAAGGTGAATTGTGAGGGTTTAATCAAAGATATTGTTGTTACTTTAGCTCATATCCCATCAAAAACTAGGATAATGGATGTAGTTGTTGCAGACATTCCACCTAAATTAGGAATGTTATTATCAAGATCATGGGCTTCTAAACTCAAGGGTACCTTGCAAATGGACATGTCTTATGCCACAATGCCATTATTTGGTTAGGACAGAAGGTTATACAGGGAGGTTCATTTGAAATACATGGTGAGCAACAAAGATAAACCCAAAAATCATCCTATTTACTCAATTGAGACTGACATTGGATCTTCTATATTCTATAATGATTTATGTTTTGAAGAAGAAGATTAGATTGTTTCAAAGGATCATAAAAAAGGACCATTTTCAAAACAAAACTATAAAGAGGATGAAGGTGTGTGGAATATGGATTTTGACGGAGCAGTCAACAAAGAGGGAGCAGGAGCTGGTGTTTGGATCATTTCGCCTAATACTACTGCAAAATTGTGTTCTTATAAATTGGCTTTTGATTGCACAAATAATATGGTTGAATATGATACTCTCATTTTAGGATTGGGGGTTTTAAAGGATTTAAAGGCTAATAAGATATTTGTGCATGGATATTTCGAGCTCATAATCAACCAAATTAAATGTACATATCAAACTAAGCATCCTAGAATGAGAACCTATAGGAATTTGTTCCTAGATTTTCTTTAAGATTTCTTTGAATATAACATTTCATTGGTACCATGAGAAAAAAATCGGATTGCAGATGTTCTTGCCACAACAATAAGCATTTTTTTTAAATTCCAATTTATCCCAACAAGAAATATGAAATTGAAGTAAAAAACATGCCATCTATTCCAGATAATGTCAAACAATGGCAAGTATTTGAATATGACAAACATATTATCATATTTCTGCCGTCGAAATAAGAGTATGAAAATGTCCAAATTGATGAAGAAATTTTTTATGATGAAGATGAAAATGAAAATCTCGTATCAGTCTCAGATGGGTATGTAAATAAGATAGCAGGAAGGGAGATTATTTAACTAAAGAACAATACAATTCCAAAGGGTCTTGTGCCTCTTGAAAAATTGTTTGATGAAAATGGTGTGGCTAAAAATCCTAGGGTAAGTCCAAATGAAAGTGAGGTTGATGACTTTAATATAGTGATTGATAAAGAACCTAAAATTTTCAATTTGTCTAAGTCCTTGTCCTTTGAAAACATAAAGAAATATCTCAAATTAATGAGACAATTTTCTGATGTGTTTTCTTGGAGTTATGAAGACCTAAAGGTGTATGATAAATGCATCATTCAACATACAATACCAATTAAAGAAGATCAGAAACATTTCAGACAAAAATTAAGAAGAATAAATATACTCTTGTTGCCACTCATTGAGAAAGAAATAACAAAGTTATTTGATGCCAAGATAATTGTTTCTTTGAGATTCTCCAAATGGCTATCTATCCTTGTACCTGTCAGAAAGAAAAATGGAGAAATAAGGCTTTGTATAGATTTTAGAAATTTGAATAGAGTTTCTCGTAAAGACAATTATCCTTTTCCAAAGATGGATCACATCCTACAAAATATTGTGGGCTCCCAGAGAATGTCAATGTTGGATGGGTTTTCAAGATAAAACCAGATTATGGAGCACCCAGATGACCAAAAGAAGACAAAATTTACAACCCCATGGGGCACTTTCATGTATGCTAATATGCCTTTCGAACTCATGAATGCAGGGGAAATTTTCCAGAGGGCTATGGTTATAGAATTTTTTGAGGAGAAAGATAAATTAATTGTGATTTACTTGGATGATATAGCTATGTATTCAGATTCTGACAGTAAACATTTGCAGCATTTGGAACTGGTGTTTCAAAAATGAAAAAAAATTGGGATCTCTCTCAACCCAAAAAATTCAATTGTTTTTGTGCAAGAAGGTAAACTCAGACATATTATTTCAAGATATGGGATCAAAATTGACCCTAATAGAGTGGCTTCAATACAAAAATTATGTATTCCAAGGATAAAAAAAGAGGTACAATCCTTTTTAGGTAGGGTAAATTTTTTAAGAAGGTTTATCCCTAACCTTGCTGAAATAATAAAGCATATCACAAATATGTTGAGGAAAGGAAATGAAATAAAATGGAAAGAATATGAAAAACATTATTTTGAAGAGGTGAAAGAAGCTCTAACCAAATCTCCTGTGTTGATCAACCTAGATTTTGCAAAGAATTTTATTATTGTTTTTTTTGCCTCAGAGCACACTATAGCAGTATTATTAATGCATAAAAATTATCAGAACCAGGAGAAACCTATTGCCTTTTTTAGTAGGTCTTTAAGAGATTCAAATCTTAAGCAAAATATTATGGAGAAACAGGCCTATGCCTTAGTTAAGGATTTGAAATAATTCAGGATGTATGTTTTGTTGGAAATGTTTAACAGGTAACATATGCTTGTCATTGATGGCAAGTAAAGCAATGAAGATGGCATGAGTACAGGAAGAATGTAACAGACGGGCACCAGAAGTATTTTGGGAAGACGCTGCAGAGAAACCTCGATAAGATCAGAAGAGATAGTGCGGAGGATGTTTGGTATGTTTTACACGCAGCGTATTCTTGTCATTGATGGAAAGTATAGCAACGATGATGGCTTGAGTACAACAACGATGATCAACAGTGTAGTGATATTCAAAAAGACCAACAACGCAACAATCCTCAGTCGTCAAATCAAGGATTGATCTAAACTGTTGATCAGGCATGATGAAGTCCCGTAAAGTTTGTGAAGCATTTCTGGTCGTTGGATCCCATCCAAAATTCCCGACAGAATGAGGGTCGTCAGATCTGAATATAGACAAGAAGAGCCTGCTGAAGAGGAGGATAGATATCAGGTGTTAGATATGAGCGCATGGTCTGACCACCGTTGGATTGAGGAGAACCTACACGATCTTTAAAGTGCAACGAGTAGAGGGCTCACAAAATCCCGAAAGTAGGAGGATCGTCCATCTCAGGGGGTTATGTGGACCATTGATCCGACTCCCTGTCGGAGTTTCGGGGATCGAGAGTTGGAGATGACAAGTAATATCATCCACAGAAATCCCGATTTTGCAATATGAAAAATCACGACGTAATCTGAGTCGTCAAATCAAGATCACATCTGGACCGTTGATCGGAATTTCGAGGATCGTGTGTTGGAAATGTCAAAGAAACAATGCAACAGAAATCCCAATTTCTCGATATGAAAAATCCTGGCGCAATATGAGCCGTCAAATCAAGATCACATCTGAACCGTCGACCTAACTCACGTCAGAAGACCACGTCAGCTAGGAACACGTGTCACAACCAGGTAATGACAAGTGTCATACTGATTCAACATTTCAGGCACATGTAAGTCACGAATAAGAGTGACATGTGGCAGTATTCAACACGTGTCAATCCACGTGTGACGTCAGCAGATGGACACCTTGTCGGAGTTTTGAGGATCGAGTGTTGAAGTTGTCAAAGAACATTGACATCAGGAATTCCGATATTGCGATATGAGAAATCACGATGTAATCTGAGCCGTCAGATCAATCTTTGATCTGGACCGTTGATTCCAATCAATGGAGAGGCATCAGGGATCGAGAGTTGGACATGACAAAGATTATTGACATCAGGAACCCTGATTTCGTGATATGCGAATTCATGATTTAATCGCAGCCGTTGAATAGAGATCAGATCTGGACCATTGACATAACTCCATATCAGAGTTTCGCGGATCGGGACATCAAGAGGAATAGAAAACAAGGCAACAATAATGCCGAAATCGCGATATGCGATTTGGCGATTCAATCACAGTCGTTAAATCAAGCTTGGATCTGGACCATTGATATAACCCCATATCAGAGTTTCGGGGATCGCGACTTGGAGAGGAAAGAATGCAATGCAACAAGAATGTCGAAATGCTGAACCCCAATTTAAAGGCAAGATTAATAAAGCTCATCCAACGACATAGATTAACCTGAAGGAGATCTGAGGGCTAGTGTTGTACGACACAGTGAAACTGCTAGAAACCATTGATGGTTTCTACCAGAGGATGCGAAGACACTTCGGGATGACTGACAGAGGAGGTGAAGAGTCTCTGAGAGGAATGAAGATGTTCGTGGAGACGATTGACAGCTGATGAGCATTGAGGCTTGTAACTGAAATAGAGAAGGTGATTTTGACTATCACAGAGAAGAAAAAGAGTCTCAAACTGCCAGAGAGGTTGAGGAATATGAGTATAACATACAGTGATGTTGGACGCGCGAGGCAAACCACCAGAGAAGATGAAGAGTCACGATGATGATCAGACAGAGCACTCGAGTGGTGAAGGATAACGACGCGGAGTCATCATGCAGAGGCATTGCGAACATTGCATGCACAAGGTGCACAGAAGCTATAAATACATGGTACAGAGAAGAGATAGGGTTGTTGTTGTCATTGCTGTTGGAGTTGTTGTGGTCGCTGTGTAGAAGGATTGAAGTGTGAGCAAGGAGGCAGAGCGCAGGAGTAGAAATACACAGTAGAGGAAGGTTACATTGAAGGGACATGGTGCAGAGAGTATAAATGGCAGAATAAAAGACCGCGCAAGTCATGTGTGCAGGAAGGCAGTGAGGCAGACAGAGCAACGAAATGCAGCAAAACAGTGATGAGTCTGGTAAGACATCATTGAACACCATATCACTGTAATAAGTTTTAGTAGAAAAGATTTTTATTTCAGGGTGGAAGGGAGGTGTTAGGGAGGACTGTTGTCCTCATAGGTTCAAGTGGGTTCTTGAACACAGGGAGTTGTATCTTCCATCTGGTTGCATCCAGAGAAACTAGGGTGGCAGGGTGGTGCAAGGGAGAACTCTTGTTCTCTGTTATACAGGTTGGTGCCTGTATGATTGGAAGTTGGTGCTTCCATCCAGTTGG
>JZKD02S1649179.1:58054-73003 GCA_000966675.3 Picea glauca | reverse complement strand
GCTTCCATCCAGTTGGTGCTGGAAACACTCAGGGAGTTGGTGCTTCCTTCTAGTTGGTGCTAGAGAAACCAGGGAGTTGGTGCTTCCCTCTAGTGGGTGCTAGAGAAAACAGAGAATTGGTTCTCACAGCAAGTTGCAGCTTTCAAAACAGAGGTTGTAGCCTCATTATCAGTTGGTGCTCATATGTATGATAATGTAAAGAATGTAACTATTACTTATCATATAAAGAAAAATAGGTTTTTACCCTGTATGGGTTTCCTTAAGAAATATCTGTCTCTTTGTTTCTCATATATGTGACTGATGCTGAATGTGCCATTGTTTATTTCCCTGCATTAATGTGATCATCATTCAGTGCTTCTACAAAGAGTTTAAAAGAAGCATAATTGTTTAAGCACGGTAACAACTGATTCCCCCCCCCCCCTCTCAGTTGTCCAACATGTTTTACACTCTCATGTCCTTGCATATGTTCCAAATAGTGTTGTGAAAGATATCTTGACTCAACCTAATCTCGGGGGAAAGAGAGGTAAGTGGATTGCAGCCTTGTTGGAATAAGATGTGGAAATTAAGCATAAGAAATTAATCAAAGGACAAGGTCTTTCTCAAATGATGACTCAAATCAAATTTTGAGTTATTGGGAGTAAATTGTATTGTTGACCTCTCATAAGATATAGAAGAAGAAGCCCCTCCTCAGGTAAGCCATAAATTTTTGGATTCACCTTGGTACAATGACATCATATTTGTTTTACAAAATTTGCAAGCCCCTCCTAAATAGTCAAAAAATAAAGCCAGATTTTTGAAGCAAAAGGAAATAAAGTTTTGCATGCTTAATGATTCCCTCTATTGGAAAGACTCGGGTGGATTATTATTGAAATGTATTTCAGAAGTTGAAGCTCAACAAACCATGAAAGAGTTCCATGAAGGTGACTGTGGAGGTCATCATTACTGGAAGAAAACAATTAATAAACTTCTGAGATCATGTTTCTATTGGCCTACTGTTAGCGTCGGAAGTCACTCCTAGATTGCTTGCAGGAGAAGAGCCCAACACCCATCAGTTTAATGTCACAATTTTGTTTATAAAGGATGATCAAATGGAGATAAAGACTTGGGGAGATATCACTCTAACTCAGGGACCGGGTCTAGCATGTAAGGGACGAAGGATGTTTTGACCTAACTTCAGCCAGTGAGTTGATTAAAGATGAGCAGGTGGAAGACGTGGTAATAAAAGTGGACAAACAACTTTGGGCATCAGGCTTTTAGTGGTTTGTAGAGGAAAGACTCTAAATGCAATATCCTCTTGGTTCAGGGTCTCAAGAAGCTGAAAAGGGGACTTGACTGGATCCTCCAATTCCAAGTCATTCAGCGCTGAGAAAAATCACAAGAACTGATTAGAAACAACGTAACTGCTACAGTGATCCAACCTACATCATCCTATAACAGCTACAACTCGACCGGATCCTCCAATTCTGAGCTGTTCTAACATAGTATAACAAAGATGTAAAAGAAACTAGCATTCATAAGGTAAGAAGTCTCATAAGTCTATACATAACCAAAGTATCAGTGCTTCGTTAAAGATTTACAACCCGGAGCTCTGCTCAACCATCGATAGATACAAAAATGGAGAAAACTCCTTCATATACTCAAAACAACGACAACAACAAAATCGAGGCGTTGCATTAAAAGATTTGCGTCTGCATGGCTTCTGACAATCTGCACCTGCAATCTTAGAATGATCGTGCAACTTATGGAAGACGCAATCGAACTTCTGACAGTTCCAAAGGTGAATCGACGTGCCTTTAATTCATCGCCGGACTTTCCCATTATGGTGGAGGCGATGTCTAACCACCACCAACTTCTTCAATAACTGCTTCATTGGGATTGAGGATAGCCCGGCCAACTCGACACTTCTGCGACGTGGAAATCCCTTTGCGCTGCCACCTAGATTGGCTGATCGGCCTGATGAATATGCGTGGAGGCTAGCGCAAAGGATGGGGTGCATAATGGGAGTGGTGGCACCAAAACCGAGGAGCGATGAGGTGTGAGAGAGGTGACAAGGGAAGATGCATGGTGAAAGCAATAAGTGGAGGGGACATGTGATGAGATACAACGGTCACATTTTAATGGAGGTTGATGTGGAAAGGAGTGGGACACATGGTGGGTGGTGAGTGGATGATGAGATGGGGAAGGGACCACACAGAACAAAAGAGGGGAGACGGACAGATGTCGGAGGATGAGGAAGGGCCTAAAAGGAGCGAGCCTCATCGCACGGTCGGGTGGGGAACAGATGGCAAGGTGACACGACAAGGGAGGGGGCCCCACGTTGATTAAACGCAGAAAAACAGAGGATGTCCGGATTGCCTGTGCACCATTGATCCGGGCTCTCAAATTGCAGCCGTCGGAGAGATGCGTCCTCAATTCCGGAACCCCCCCTCCGCTTAAAGGTAGAAAGGCAGGGGGGGGTCCGGAATCACCCTGCACGTCGTTGATCCGGGTGCTTCGATCGCAGCCATTGAAGAAGTGCGCCCTCGATTCCAGACCCCCCCCCTCCGCTTAAAGGTAGAAAGGCGGGGGGGGTCCGGAATCCTTTGTGCACCGTTGATCCGGGCGCGTGAATTTCTGTTGTCCAAACTTGCTTGCCGCTTACCACAGGCACATTTTGGTTCCAGGACTTAGGGTAGGTGGGTTTTTAACCCACTCTTCTGCATTCTAACCCACCTTACAAGAAATGTCGCTAACATTAGGCTCCATGGAGGATAGAGTCGTCCCTGTGATGATCTAAGAACTCATTCCACAGCTTCAATGCCTTGCTGTTGGGCTATGGAGTCAGGCTCAAAACATCCCGCTGCTAAAAATACAGGCCAAAAAAATAAAAACAAAACAAACTAAACGTTCATGCTTACAGGAGCTTATTTATGTATAGTCCTAAGCTAATAAAACACTTTACATGGGCTAGGTGAAAGAAAACTTCCACCATAGCCATTCAAGCAACTTCCTGGATAGAAGCTCCTTCCTTTTGTCGATGATCATCAGCGGATGGTGTAACCATGGTAGCATAGTGGTTACACTCTTCAACTCCTCCTTACAGGATAGAGTTGAGATGGAATAGGGAAGCTCCAAGGCATAGGGGAAATGCCACTCCATGTACTTGCAGACAGGGTCATAGAATGAGTGGAAAATTCCAGAAAATGGGCGACAGACACCTTCCTCTGCTACACAAATGTTCACCTGTGGATGAATATCTCTGATAAGCACAGGTTGATGGTGGACAACTGACGTAGGCTTGCTGCTCTCGGGCCGTAGCTGCTCGCTGACTGGCTCTGGACAGGAAATATTCTGCTCCTCTGGTTCGGTCTCCCCCAGGTTCGATTCGTATTCATCATAAATAGGGACCATGGGGTGGTTTTTTTTACTGACTGGCTCTTCAGTATCTCTATAGTGATCAAAAGTAGGATAAGCGTGTTGCTCATCATCACTATAATATATATCAAAAAGGGGTTTTCCTTCATTGATATGATCCTCCTCCAGAACAGTGACCCCATAAATTTTTTATGTTTTAGAGATAGTGGGACCTACTGGTTCTGGCTGCTCACACGTAATATTTTTCTCTTTAATCCTAGGTAAACATATATCGTGAGAAACCCCCTGGAGAAAAAGAGAGGAACCGCTTCCACAATAATTTATTCTTTAAAAACGGGAAGGCCTCCGTCCTCAGAAGCAGGGCTGCTAGGAATATCTGCTTCAACCCGATACTCAGGTGAGCCATCTACCATGGACCACATCTTCTCTGAAAACTCATAATCTCCACAAGAGGTGTGTTGATCTTCATGAATATCTAAAAGAACAGATGCATCTGATATGATGTCAAATGCTTCCGTTCTGGGGCTAACACAATTAATATCGTCCAACACCTCTATATTTTCACAGCAGATGCTTTCCTCCACAGTAAGGGCTTCATCATGGACCTAGTCTTCAGGGCCAGCAGAGGCTTCCTAAAGCGAAGAAAACTCCTCACAACAGTTTTCAAACAAACCATCAGCTGGATAGTAGTCTTTACAAAATGAATTGGAAGCTGTATGAAAACCTGTTAAAGAGCGGATGCTTTCAGTGGGAAGAGACCGACACCATTCAAGAGTAGCTCCCTTCAATGAATACCTGAAGAGATTAATCTGGACATCCTCATGCGTGATATTGTGTCGGTGGATAGCCTCATGGAAGTCCAGTAAATGCTCAGCTGGTTCCTCCCAACTTGTTGCATGAAATTCAGAGAGGAAATCTTCCCATTGGTCTCTATCAGGAAGTGCATTAGGAAAACCAACTATCTGAGAAAAGTCACAGAAAGAAAACCTTTGAGCTAGAATTTTCTCCATATCGAACCAGTGGAGTCGCCAATCAATCCTCGAATCATGGATTTTCCACGTGAAAGATGCGCAACTTCAAGCGTGTTTGGTCCTTGTTCACCATCAAAGGCCAGATCTTAACATTTTCGTTACCCCAGGAAGCTTCTAAGGCTGAGAAAGAAGCTGCTGAAACCTTCTCGAGAAAGCTCCTTAGGGCCAGCTTTCAGGTGTGCTAACAGTAGTCACAGCTGAAATAGTGATGTGGAAACAATGGAGTCGCCACAGTGGAGTCGCCAGGTGCACAGTAGCAATCTTTAAGGGCTCTGATGTCGGATGCACCTTCAGAATCAGAGACTCAATGTCATTCTGCCCAGGGAAAATCTTCAACTTCATCCCCGGCAACGGCGCCGAAAATGTTAGCGTCGGAAGTCACTCCTGGATTGCTTGCAGGAGAAGAGCCCGAAACCCATTAGTTTAATGTCACGATTTTTTTTATAAAGGATGATCAAATGGAGATAAAGACTCGGGGAGATATCACTCTAACTCAGGGACCGGGTCTAGCATGTAAGGGACGAAGGAGGTCTTGACCTAACTTCAGCCAGTGAGTTGATTAAAGATGAGCAGGTGGAAGAATTGGTAAGAAAAGTGGAAAAACAACTTTGGGCATCAGGATTTCAGTGGTTTGTAGAGGAAAGACTCTGAATGCAAGATCCTCTTGGTTCAGGGTCTCAAGAAGCTGAAAAGGGGACTCGACTGGATCCTCCAATTCCAAGTCATTCAGCGCTGAGAAAAATCACAAGAACTGATTAGAAACAACGTAACTGCTATAATGATCCAACCTACATCATCCTATAACAGCTACAACTCGATTGGATCCTCCAATTCCGAGCTGTTCTAACACAGTATAACAAAGATGTAAAAGAAACTGGCATTCATAAGGCAAGAAGTATCAGAAGTCTATACATAACCAGAGTATCAGTGCTTCGTTAAATATTTACAACCGGGAGCTCTGCTCAACCATCGATAGATACAAAAATGGAGAAAATGCCTTCATATACTCAAAACAACAACAACAACAAAATCGAGGCGTTGCATTAAAAGCTTTGTGTCTGCATGGCTTCTGACAATCTGCACCTGCAATCTTTGAATGATCATGCAACTTATGGCAGACGCAACCAAACTTCTGACAGTTCCAAAGGTGAATCGACGTGCCTTTAATTCATCGCTGGACTTTCCCATAAATGGTGGAGGCGATGTCTAACCACCACCAACTGCTTCAATAACTTCTTCATCGGGATTGAGGATAGCCCGGCCAACTCGGCACTTCTGCGACGTGGAAATCCCTTTGCGCTGCCACCTAGATTGGCTGATCGGCCTGATGAATATGCGTGGAGGCTAGCGCGAAGGATGGGGCACATAATGGGAGTGGTGGTGCCAAAATCGAGGAGTGATGAGGTGTGAGAGAGGTGACAAGGGAAGATACATGGTGAAAGCAATAAGCGAAGGGGGCAGGTGATGAGATACAACGGGCACATTTTAATGGAGGCTGATGTGGAAAGGAGTGGGACACATGGTGGGTGGTGAGTGGATGATGATATGGGGAAGGGACCACACAGACCAAAAGAGGGGAGATGGACAGATGTCGGAGGATGAGAAAGGGGATAAAAGGAGCGAGCCTCATCGCACGGTCAGGTGGGGAACAGATGGCAAGGTGACACGACAAGGGAGGGGGGCCCACATTGATTAAACACATAAAAAGAGAGGATGTCCAGATCGCCTGTGCACCGTTGATCCAGGTGCTCAAATTGCATCCGTCGGAGAGATGCGTCCTCAATTCCGGACCCCCCCCCCTCCGCTTAAAGGTAGAAAGGCCGGGGCCGGTCCGTAATCACCCTGCACGCCATAGATCTGGGTGCTTCGATTGCAGCCGTTGAAGAAGTGTGCCCTCGATTCCGGACGCCCCCCCTCCGCTTAAAGGTAGAGAGGCGGGGGGGGTCTGGAATCCTTTGTGCGCCGTTGATCCGGGCGCGCGAATTTCTGCCGTCCAAACTTGCTTGCCTCTTACCACAGGCGCATTTTGGTTCCAGGACTTAGGGTAAGTGGGTTTTTAACCCACTCTTCTGCATTCTAACCCACCTTACAAGAAATGTCTCTAACACCTACCATATTTTCTTATGTATATAAGAAGGTTTCCACTTGCCATGAATGTCATATTTTTGAAGGAAAAAGTAAGCTTTTTCCTTTCCCTCTGAAACCAGTTATGTAGAATCCCCTTTCCAATAATGGGGTTTGGATTTCATAGGGGAAGTGCATCCTTCATCCTCATCTCAAAACAGATGGATTTTAACAACCACAGATTATTTCACAAAATGGATAGAAGTTGTACCTACCCATCAAGCCATTGATTCAATCATCATACAATTTCTAGAAATCAATATACTCTCAAGGTTTGGTTGTCCAAGAAAGATTATTACAGATACTGTTGTTTCTTTTATGTCTACAAAACTAGTTGAGTTATTCACTAATTATGGTATCATGCTCAGTCACTCAACATCCTATTACCCACAAGGTAATGGTTTGGTCGAATCATCTATTAAGAGTTTGATCAGGATCATCAAAAAGTTACTACAAGAAAACAAGAAATCTTGGCACAAGAAGATGATTTCTTCACTTTAGGAAGACAGAGTGAGTACAAAGAAGTCTATTGGCACATCTCCATTTCATCATGTTTATGGTACAAAGGAAATTTTTCCTACTTCTATTGGACTGCCAGTCATGAAGGTGTTGCAAGAAGTAGATGTTGAACCAAACCATGTTCATAGAATAATAAGTTAGTTATTTCATGTTCATCAAATGAGAGAATAGGTTTTTAAGAATGTACAACTATATCAAGACAAAATGAAGAATTTTTTTGATAGGAGAACTAAGGCTAATGACTTTTAGATCAATGATTTGGTTTTAAAATGGGATACAAGAATTGAAGACAAGGGTAAACATTCTAAGTTTGAAAATATTTGGAAGGGGCCATACAAAGTTGTAGCATATCATGGGAATAATGGATTCCTTTTATAGGAGCTCAATGGAGAATACATCAGTGTGGGACCTGTTAATGGAAGGTTTCTCAAGCACTATTTTACTTAAAGAACTTCATTTGTTTTTTCACTTCATTGTAAATATCCATTTTCTTTAGTATTTTTCGTTTTGGGTACGACTCAACAAATTTGAAGGCTGAAGAGAAGGCCCTAAGGTCTGATGAGTAATTCCAAGTTTGTTTGTAAATAAAATATCAAGTCAGTTTGAGTCACTTTAGTAGAAAATAAAGATCCCAATGGATAAGTCCACTAGTCTATCTATTCTTTGGCACCTCACGGGGAGGATTCCATCCCCATTGGAGCTTGTGTTAGTGTCCTATAAATAGGTTGTTAGGTTTTGAATAAAATTATAGGATAAATTCATGTCTTGGGTTAAATAAGAACATTGTATGATTTTTTCTTAAATCATAAGTCATAGGTTTGTGTTTCATGAGTAGGGTTTTCTTTTTTAACCATGTAACTTATGGTTTTTGTGCCAAGATGTGGGTTTTCATGTCACTAAAGGGTAATTATGAAGGGGAATGATGTCATTTCAAGACAGTCAGAGGCAGTCTTGTCAAATTTCTAATGATTTCATGAAATCAAATCTATCAAGGACATGTGGCATCATCAATAAAACCATTTCACATCGCAAGTTAATGTACAATGTCCTAATTTTGCGTATGGAGGTACGATGAGGTATGATGGAATAATTAATTATTTAATTGAATTTATATTTGAAATGTATCCTCCCTCCAGGTAAACAAAGCATCAAGAAATCATTTCTCTTCATCCACAATTTCAAAAACCTCCCAGCCAATCTTGTGCACAAGTCCCTAAATTGTTCGTTGTTGCGCAAATGACGTTGTTGTTTGATGCTTCCCAAAATATGCTAGTCTCATTTGTTCTACACAGTTCCATGTTCTATTTTTTGCTGCACAATGTGCATAGGCTACTATTTTCATTTTTTGCGCAGAGGTTACTATTTTCATTTGGTGTGTAGAGGTTACTATTTTCATTTGTTTCGCACAACATCCAGAGTATCATAATTTGACGTATTAACTTGACACAACAAGTTGAAAATTGTAATCTATTGTTTCACACATGTTCTAATCATCGTTGCACATGGTTAGAGTCTACATAGGGTTGACACATACCAACATCATGACAACTCTAGAACGTAGAAGAAATAATGAAAAGGGTGGTGACATCGTGAGGTTTGAGCCACATGGTTTGAATTTGGTAAATGCAGACCCAACAATCAGAGAATCCATTAAACAAGTGGGTTGCGTCATGTTTTTTGAAAAATGTAAGGGCTACAATAGACAAGTGGTGAGGGAGTTTGCAGATAATTTTGATAGTGCCAAGGCTAAGGTGGGAAACCTCCAGTTGCAAGTTTTTGAAGATAGCATTGTTGGTGCAACATAAATCCCTTCTCGTGGAGAAAAATGGTTCAAAGGTATGCATTTAGATCTATCTTACCATCATGATTTTTTGAATCCTAAATTTAGAAATACTAAATTTGGAGCTAGCATACCTGAAGAGTTTTTATTGGAAGGTCATAGTGATTTGTTGAGGGTTATCCATAGGTTTTTTACATGTGAAGAGAGATTTATTAGGGTTTACCAATATCATATCAGGCTCTTAATGCACTTCATTGGTAAGAAGCCTTTGAATCTACCATATTACCTTTTTAGAAGTCTAGGAAGGATGGCTGACACAATACAACTAAGGAAGGAGCAAGGAGATGCTATCCTCTTCCATTTTTATTTGTTCAAACTGTTAGTATTAGAATAAATTAGAAAGAGAAATCGAGATTGCGAGTCTTTTCTAAATTCACCAAGAATAGAAGTATATTCCCTAGGCAACCCACAAAGTTTGATAAATTCACCCTCATCAATAGAAATAACTGCAACATAAATCCCTGATATTTATGTTAATAAAAGGGAAAAAGAGACTGAAGAGTCTATAGCAAGTCAGTAGGATAAAAAGAAAGGGAAGAAACTCCAATTCTCTCCAGAAGTGACCGAAGCTCCTAGAAAACCAATCACCGGGTTTACAATAAAGAGAATGTGTGTTATACATACATCACAGGAAATTAGCGAGACTCTAGAAACCTTCATACAACCAACCCTCTCATATGAAATAGACGCTTCAATTATTGAGTTGCAATAACAGTTGAAGAAGGCTCACTTTGGAATAACACAGTTGCAACATGAAAATAGAGAATTGAAGAAGAAGTCTCCAGAAGAAGCTTTCAGGAAAGATACCCATGTGATAGGAGAAATGTTAGCACTATCAAATCCAACAGGTTCCAAAACAAGGAGTAAAGGGAAATCAGTAGAGTAGACTCCAGAGGTAGAGGAGATTCCTAAGCCTAGTGTTCCTTTAACAAGGTCTGCAACTAGGAATTCGCAGCATCAAGAGGAAATCCCAGCATAGAATCAACAACCAGAAAAGAAATATGAGGAAGGAAAACACACTTTCAAGAGGCTAAATAAATAGCTCAGAGAAGCAAAAAATGTGATATTTCAACTCAGGGAGGGAGATAAGTAATTCAAAATGAAGTTTGCAGAACACCTAAGAGACTGTGGACTTGCAATAGACAAATTTGCATTAATGGTGAGAAGGAAAATTCCATTACACAGAAAGTTGAACAATTTTTATCATCAGAACCTCATTTTGAGGAAGGAGAACAAGACCCTCAAGCAAAGTTTGCAGTAGGTGGAGATTGGAAAGAAGGGAAAGCTTGACTTGCTATTTGAAGCAGTAGAGAACTGAACCGCTGAGACGTTTTTGACACATTTTTGTCATTTTTCCCTTTTGACTCCTTTTTTGCAAAAGGTCCCATACCTAAGCACATTATTTTATCAAAGAGGCATTATTACTCATGGGTTTGATGATTTGGGAAATAAAATGAGATTTAAATAAGTACTAAAAAGAGCTATAACGAGCCACATCATCTTCATAAGATCGAAATCACCCTCAGACAACATCAACTATCAGTCAAAGATTGAAAGTAAACATGAGATGATAAACCACTTGTTGTTGCGCAACTCTGCTGCATTTTTCTTGTAGGTGGTGATTGTGAAGTGGACTTGTTGCGCAACCATGAAAGAATGGCCAAAACACATCCAACTCAGCTTCAATGGTTCGACAAGTGTGCCAGCTGATCTCCAACAAACATCAGTAGTGGAAATCATAATTTTGGGTTTCATTTATTGTCATATCAAAGTCGTTGTAGTTAAATTAAATGAGTCCAAGTCAACTCCTTCTTTTTGGCAGTTCGTTAAAGATCTCATGTTGATTATGTGCAACTGTTAACACTATTGTAGGATCATAGTTGGATCTGAAATTGATGCTATAGACATATTTTTTTGTATATATTCAGGCAGCCATGAAAACTAAAGGGTTGGCAAGTGTGTATAGGAATACTATTGAACATATTGTAATTTTTTCCTTATTGTTATTGAATAAATTGTTGGATCATAAGTCCTTGATTTTTTACCAAAGAGATACTTGTGATTGTGATATTTTATGCATGTGATTCCTCAATCTTTTCTTTCATGTTGTATACTTGATATTGTATGGTTTCTTCTCTATGTTGATGTGAAATATGTGTATTAGAAGTCATATTTATTAGATGCTCTTTTGCATGTAGTTCGAGTTGTACTTCTGCTATAATTTATTTGAGATTCATCCTTGTTAGATTCCTTGAAGGATTATTGTTTTCTCTATAACATGTTGTCTACAACATATATATTTGGCTTAGAATATTACTTTCTATCTTTCCTTTGTTCATTCCTTTCTTAAATCTACCAAGTATCCAACAAGTTTTATTGACTTTCGACTTTAGTGACTCCATATCCCATTGTACTTTATATTCATATTGCAACCAACCCTATAAATGCATTTATCTTAGAGATATATCCTTTGAGTTAAACCAAATCAATCCTTTTAGTGATTGATTTGAAGAGAGAGATCCCTCTCTGGTTGGAAGGGATAGCTTCCAACCCCAAGTTGGTTTTGAGGTTACTCATGTACCTATTTCCTCCTCAGCCAAGGAAATTACAGAGAGATAACACCATCAAAACAATGTATAGCATCCAATAATTTTTCATGATCATCAAAATTCATGGTTAATGAGGCAAGAACACTTTCACACATGAGAAAAGAGAGTGGATTTGTGGCTCCCAAGTGTGAAGCTACAATATCAATCTCCAAGTCTAAGTTGTTCAAAGGATCCAAAGACTCATACTCTATGAGAGTGGAGGTTGTGCAAATGGTGGTAGTTGTCACATAAGGAATTTGTGATTTAGGTCATGATCCAACCAAATAGTAGGGATAGACTTCAAATGATCTACTAAAGGTGAGACATTGTCTTGTGTAAGATGTAGTTGAGAACTACAACATATGATTTGATCAATGGTGATAATGCATCTTTCATGTGGAAATTCTAGCACATGATAGAGATAATATGCCATAACTTCCATGGGATACACATAATTGAACCTAAGAAGAAGGTTGAAGTCAATAGGGGTGATAAAAATTCCTACATATACTAAGACAAACTTATCACCTAATTAATTGGGAAGATAAGGTACAATTCCTATTGACTCACATGGTTGATCATCAAAGGTTTGCAAATAGGGTGTCATTGTAACAAGGATGGGAGACCCCAAGCACTACCAAACAACCATCATAATATAAGAATAGACTCTCTCATTAACTATACATTGATGAACAAAAAGGTTCTTAACAATGACCTCAATTATAAAGGGTTGGAGGAAGGAAAACATGGTTCTAAAAGGTTGTTCAAGTTGAAGGTCACGGTCTTATAATTTGAAGTGGGTATACTTCTAGTCTCCTTAGAGTGTGTAGGTATAGTAGGAAATGGTCCATTAGAGAGCATATGCAGATTAGGGTAGAGTCTAATATTATATGCCAGTTCAAGTATATAGTTTTGCTAAGCCAACCATGGATAAGTGAATGGTGCAAAGGTACCAAAATATCAATATCTAGTTCAAATTCATGCATCTATGAAATGACAACTCAAAAATATTATTAGATTTATAAACAGTAATTAAAATCATGGAAGTGTTTGTATCCTTAAAATTTTGACAACATTCCATGTGGTTGAAAAAACAATGATCATAAGAGTGGTCCAAGGTATCATTGTCAAGTGCGATATGTGGTGCTAGTAGGTAAGAATCAAAGATATTTCTAGAGGAGATGGAGTGTAAGGGCATGCTAGTGGAGTGGGTATCTTAGGTATGAAGTCAATAGGATAATTAAAGTGGAGGTTATCCCAAGGACCATCAAAATAAGGTATAGCATCCAACAATTTTTCATCATCATCAAAATGCATGGTTAATGAGGAAATATCACTTTCACACATGGGAAAAGAGAGTGGATTTGTGGCTCCCAAGTGTGAAGCTATAATATCAATCTCCAAGTATAAGTTGTTCAAAGGATCCAAAGACTCATACTCTACGAGAGTGGAGATTGTGAAAATGGGGGTAGTGGTCAGATAAGGAATTTTTTATTTAGTTCATGATCCAACCAAACAATAGGGATAGAATTCGAATGAGATACTAAAGGTGATACATTTTCTTTAATAAGATGTAGTTGATAACTACAACATGTGATTTGATCAATGGTGATAATTCATCCTTCATGTGGAAATTTCATCACATGAAAGAGAAAATATGCCATAAATTTTGTGGCATACACACAATTTCACCTAAGAAGAAGGTTGAAGTCAAAAGGTATGATAAAAATTGATACATATACTAAAAAAACTTATTACCTAATTGAATGGGATGATCAGGTACAATTCCTATTGACTCACATGGTTGATCATCAAAAGTTTGCAAATAGGGTGTCATTGTAACAAGGATGGGAGACCCCAAGCACTACCAAACAACCATAATAATTTAGGAATATACTCTCTCATTAAATATACATTGATGAAAACAAATATTATTAAAAATGACCCCAATTAAAAAGGTTTGGATGAAGGAAAACATGGTTCTAAAAGGTTGTCCAAGTTGAAGGTCATAGTCTTAGAATTTGAAGTGGCTGTAATTCTAGTCTCCTTAGAGTGTGTAGGTATAGTATGAAATGGTTCATTAGAGAGCATATTCAGATTAGGGTAGAGCCTAATCTTATATTCTAGTTCAAGTATACATATTTTCTAAGCCAACTATGGATAAGTGAATGATGCAAAGGTACCAAAATATCAATACCTAGTTCAAATTCATGCATCTATGAAACAACAATTCAAAAATCTTATTAGATTTATCAAGAGTAATTAAAATAATGGAAGTGTTTGTATCCTCAAAATATTAGAAAACATTCCACGTGGTTGAAAAATCAATGATCATAAGAGTGGTCCATGGTATCATTGTCAAGTGTGATTTGTGGTGCTAGTAGGAAAGAATCATAGATACTTCTAGAGGAGATGGAATCTAAGGGTATGCTAGTGGAGTGGGTAGCTTAGGTAGGGATTCAATAGGAGAAATAAAGTGGAGGTTATCCCAAGGACCATCAAAATAAGATATATCATCCAATAATTTTCCATCATCATCAAAATGCATGGTTAATGAGGCAAGAGAAATTTCACACTTGGGAAAAGAAAGTGGATTCGTGGCTCCCAAGTGTGAAGATACAATATCAATCTCCAAGTCTAAGTTCTTAAAAGGATCAAAAGACTCATGCTCTATGAGAGTGGAGGTTGTGCAAATGGTGTTAGTGGTCACATAAGAAATTTGTGATTTAGGTCATGATCCAACCAAATAGTAGGGAAAGAATTCGAATGAGCTACTAAAGGTGAGAGGTTTTCTTGAGTAAGATGTAGTTTAGAACTACAACATGTGAGTTTATCAATGGTGATAATACATCCTTCATGTGGAAATTTCATCACATGATAGAGAAAATATGCCATAACTTCTGTGGCATACACATAATTGCACCTAAGAAGAAGGTTGAAGTCAATAGGGGTGATAACAATTTCTACATATACTAAGACAAACTTATCACCTAATTGAATGGGAAGATTAGGTACAATTCCTATTGACTCACATGGTCAATCATCAAAGGTTTGCAAATAGGATGTCATTGTAACAAGGATGGGAGACCCCAAGCACTACCAAACAACCATCATAATATAGGAATAGACTCTCTCATTAAATATACATTGATCAACACAAAGGTTCTTAACAATGAAACCAAATAGAAAGGGTTGGAGGAAAGAAAACATGGTCCTAAAAGGTTTTCCAAGTTGAAGGTCACAGTCTTAGAATTTGAAGTGGGTATATTTTTAGTCACCTTAGAGTGTGTAGGTATAGTAGGAAATGGTCCATTAGAGAGCATCTTCATATTAGGGTATATCCTAATCTTATATTCCAATTCAAGTATACATTTTTTCTAAGACAACCATGGATAAGTGAATGATGAAAAGGTACCAAAATATCAATATCTAGTTCAAATTCATGTATCTATGAAACAAAAATTCAAAAATATTATTAGATTTATCAAGAGTA
>JZKD02S1649179.1:42543-56774 GCA_000966675.3 Picea glauca | reverse complement strand
AGCTCCAACTCCCCAATTCTATGGCTACAATCATAAGGAGGCTAAAAACCCATATGTTCTCTGGATACAATCAAAAGGTGGCTACAACCACCTATCCTTTCCCCGTCCAACCGCCATGATGTAGAAGTAGAATGATGGAACCACTGTCACACAATCACAGTGAGATATACCACTGTAAACTGTACCAACTTGTACCACTGACCTACAACCAACCTGTACAATTTCCTTGCAATCAATATGTACCTAAATTGAACATGTATCAACCAAATACAACAGATACGTGACTTGTAGTTATGCAACATGCGTATATCCATACCCTATATATACAACAACATGTGTATGTACACATCCTGTCTGTTATGCAGCCTACGTATACCCTATGAAAACTAATATACAACATATACACAACCTGTAGTTCTGCAACATGCGTATGTACGCACCCTATACATACAACAACCTGTGTATGTATACGTCATATATGTTATGCATCCTATGTATACCTTTTGAAAACTAGGGTTTTCTTTCTTCTAAATTTTTTTTATCCTCTGCAACTTCTTTCACATAGATCTGCAACTTGTCATTGTATTCAGACTGTAACTGTACCCTGTGCATCATCTTCATACATAACCTTTACCCAAAAACTCTATATCTCTCTCTAGTCATGTGCCATATAAGTGTGTCTAATCATGAACAAGTATAATAACCCTCACATGATCTAGACATCAAACCCTTTCTGATGTTCAGCGTCTCAAAACATCAACCACTTCAGAAATACAATCTCTCAACCATGTACCAAAAAAACCCTTATCCATATTCCAAGAAATACAAGATGTGCCTTAACTCTAACAAGAAGTATCAATGATAAATATTGATTATACCAACACTGTATTTCTGTGGATATGACTTATACAAAATATCTCATACAACCACTAATCTCTCTAGGGAGAATCCTCAAATATCCATAACCATTTCTCATGCATACATCAAAATCTAACTACTCATAGAAATAAGACATACGTTTTGAACCAATGGATAGATCTAATGTATCTGATCACTGTAGAACTTCCTGGGAGCTTGATATCAGAATCTAGAACCTCAACATCTTCATCTTCTCAAGTTTCTATGGATTTACACTCATGTACGTGCCCTAATACACTGCCATCTCACTTATGTATGCACCCTAATACAAGTTAGCACGCGTTCACCTCAAAAATTTATTCGCTGTAATTATGAAACTTTCGTCGTCAACCCTTCGTGCTACCTCAAACTTTCACAACTTCAATTGTATCAATGATTACTTGCAATAAGCCTTACATAACATATATATTCAATATGTTCAAGTGTGATTTGAATTAGATACCCCTGCCTCTTATTTATACTTTTATGTAGCTTCCTCAAGGGGTTACCTTCTAACCATCTTAACCCACTTTCCTTATTTTAGGGCTAACCCACTTCTAACCACTTGTCCACTTAGTAATTTCTCCATTAAATTTATTATTTAAATAATTTATTTTGTATCCACTTTGACTTATAGTACACTCATCACTTCACTTTATTACTTAAATAATTTATTCTTTGCAACCACTTTGACTACTTTGACCTTTTGGGGCTTCTAGATGACTCATGAGGGTTCTCCAACTTCACATGGCCATAACTCTCTAACCATGAGGATTTATGTGACATTCCACATACCAATGGAAATGGAATGACATGTACTTTCCATATAGAATAATCTTATGTTCAAATATATTAAAAATCATACCATTATAATCAAACAAACATGGGTCCATTACCCAAACCTTTTTGCTACCAGAATTCACTATCGAACTTTGTTCAAGGGTTGACATCAATGACAACCAACCCAATTAATCAACAATATCCCCCTTTGGCATTGATGGAAACACTCTGATGCAATACTGAAGTCATATCACTCATTCTCCCCCTGTGTCCATTGCTCCCCGTAGATCCATGCCTCTGTGCTCTTTCTCCAGGAATTTACGTTTGCATCTGATAAATATCTCCCCCTTTTTCATCAATGGAAAATGTATCTTTCCATCTGAGTTTTCTCCCCCTGACTGAACTCTTCCTGAAACTGATCTCCCAACCTGAAATGTCCCCTTTATGGTGCTTCCTTGTTTAAATCTAAGACATATAAGATAATCATTCAAAAGAATTCATTTTGGAGTATAAATTACTTTGATTATCTGGTGAAGATACTCAAAGGCTTCCCTTGGAAGAAGTTTTGTAAAGATGTCTACCACTTGTTCTTTTTTGCCCACATATTCAACTCTAATGTTCTTCTCAATAACCTATTCCCGTAAAAGTGATACTTTATTGGAATGTGATTTGTCTTGGAGTGCATCACCGGGTTCTTTGAGATATTGATGGTGCTTGTATTATCACAATAGATTGGAATGGGATCATCATAATCAACTTGTATATATGTCAGAGTTTGTTTCATCCATAGAACTTGTGTACAACATCCAGCTGCTGCAATATACTCTATCTCAGTTGTAGATAAATATACTAATGATTTTTTCTTAATTAGCCAAGATACTAAACACTCACCCAAGTAGAACATTGATCCACTAGTGCTTCGTCGGTCATCAATGAAACCTGCCCAATCTGCATTTTTGTAGGCAATAAGTAATAGATCCTTTCCTTTTGGATACCATAATACAAACTCTTTTGTTCCTTGGAGATGTCTGAAAATCCTCTTCATTGCTATGACATGTGATTCCTTTGGTTCTACTTGAAATCGTGCCACATGTCCAACTGCCTGCATTACATCTGGTCTGGATGTTGTCACATATAGTAAGATACCAATCATTGACTTGTATTTCCTCTGGTCTGTAGACAATGAATCATCATCTTTTCTCAATTTGAAACTAGTTTTCATAGGAGTGGTAACTGGTTTTCAATCTTCCATTTCGAACCTCTTTATCATTTCTCTGATATACTTAGTTTGAGAAATAAAAATTCCTTGGTTTCTTTGAAGTATCTAAAGACCGAGAAATAAGGATAGTTCTCCAAGTAATGACATTTCAAATTCATTATACATATCCTTTGCAAATTTCTGGCTTAACCTATCATCAGTACTTCCAAAAATAATATCATCAACATAAAATTCAATTAATAAAATATTATCTTGAGTTACGTTGATGTAGAGGTTGTTGTCTGCACTTCCTTTTCTGAACCCTACCTGCTGTAGATATTTATCCAGTCTAAAGTACCATGCTATAGGATCTTGTTTTATACCATACAAGGCCTTCTTCAATTTACACACATAATCTTTGTTCTCTGATAACTGAAATCCTTTTGTTTGTTCAATGTAAACTTGTTCTTCAAGTTCCCCATTCAGAAAAGTTGATTTCACGTCCATCTAATACACTTTAATATTCTTAGAGCATGCATAAGCTAAAATAAATCAAATTTCTTCCATTCTAGAAACTGGGGAAAATGTCTCTTCAAAGTCGATTCCTTCAACCTATGCGTATCCTTTACATACCAATATAGATTTATTCCTTGTAACCTGTCCATCTTTATTCAATTTATTTCTGAATACCCACTTTGTGCCAATCACATTCTTATTATTTGGTCTTGGAACCAATTCCCAAGTGTCATTATTCTCTATTTGATCCAATTCTTCATCCATGGCCTTATTCCAGAATTCATCCTTGTTGGCCTCTTCAAACTCTTTGTTTCAATCGTAGATGAGAGTACTAGGTGCATTTTTTCTAGCGAACGGATTCTTCTTCTAGTCTCAACTCTTGGATCTTTGTTTCCAATAATCTGATCTAAAGGATGATTCTTCTGTACTCGTTTTCTAGGTGTATTTGGAGGAAAATTTTGAACTTGCTCTTCTACTTCTGTCTAATCCTCTTCATCTCCCCCTTCTACTTCTTGTTTATCTTCTTCTTCTTCTTCGTAAAGTTGTTCCATTGATTCATTGTCTTCTTCCTTTAATTCTCATCCACCTGTTTCATCAATTGTTACATTAATTCTTTCCACAAATTTGTTCAACCTCATATTGTAACACTTGTATGATTTTCTTGTACTTGAGTAACCAACATTCACTCATTTGTCCACACAAGAGTCTAACTTTCCCATTCTTCCATCTTCTCTTTTGATGTATTATTTTTTTCCAAATACTCTGAAGTGCTTCACATTTGTTGGTCTTCCTTTCCATAGCGCGTAGGGCATTTTGTCAGTGTTGTTTCTAAGAATTACTCTATTTTGAATGTGAAATGTTGTGTGCACTGCATGTGTCCAAAAAATATCTGTCAATTTGGAATCCATTAGCATTGTTCGATCCATTTCCTATACTTTCCTCTTCTTTCTTTCAGCAACTCTATTATGTTGAGGTCTCCTAGCAATGGAGAATTTCCTTTTTATTCCATGTCTTCTGCAGTAGTCCATAAATTCCTTTGAATTTAACTCTCCTCCATTATTATATCTCAACATTTGATTTTTTAATCCATTTCATTTTCAACCATTGCCTTGTAGACCTTGAAGTTTTCAAAAGCTTCTGACTTGTTCCTGAGAAAGCAAACTGCAGTCATTCTTGTATAATCATCAACTAATAACATAAAGTATTTCTCACCTTTTAAACCCTTTGTTGTATTTGGTTTAACTAGATCAATATGCACAATTTCCAGTGGTCTTTTCGTTGAGTATTCCTTTGATTTGAACCTAGTCTTTGTTTTCTTTCCTTGTTCACTGCTTGCAGAAAGTGTTGGTCGATTTCATGATATGGAGCATTTCTCTATCTTCTTCCTTTCTCTTGACTTTGACAATGTTTTCAAAGTTTATGTGACCCATTATTATGTGCCATAGCCAAAATTCATCTTCCTTTCCTATACAACACTTTTCATTTCCAATTTCACTTAATACATATATGTTGATTGAAGTTCTTGCAGTTGTTGCAATCAATTTTCCTGAGCCTTCTTTTCTTATCTCACACTTTTGTGAATCGAAAGTAATTTTATGAACTTGGTCACACATTTGACTCACACTTAGAATATTATGTTTCATATCTTCTACTAGCATAACATTTTCTTCCTTGGTATTCTTGTTTCCAATTATGACTGTGCCTTTTCCAATGATTTTAGCTAAATCATGATTTTCGAAGGAGACCGATCCATCTCTTTCCTTTCTTAATGTAAGAAACATGTATTTATCACCTTTCATGTGTTTTGAACAACCACTGTCAACATACTGACCACGTTTCTTTTGCTTAGCTTGTAGATCGAGTTTGCATTCTTCATTGCTATATTGATTTTTCTTTCGTATACATGTCCTCTTCTGATGTTCTTGTCTATGACTATTGTTCTTTTGTTGTGGTTCTCTATGAGGGACTGACATTCTACAATATTTGGACATGTGTCCAAAGTTGTTACACTTGTAGCATTCCACTTTAGTGCTCAATGATTCAAACCTGTTGTGACTTATTCTCTTTGTTTCACTGGGCCTTCTTGGATAACCCTTTTTTGTATGACTTTCAAAGTTGTCTATGTTCCTGCTGTTAGCTCTGCAATTCACAGCTTTATGTCCAAAATTATTGCATGCATAACATAAACCAAAAAAGATAGTTTGATACATGGGAGTTGAAGATCTTCTGAAAGGAGTTACTCTTATGAATCATTCTTCTTCTTGAGGCCTATCTGTTTCTATCATTCATTGATTATGAAATCTGAATCTTCTTGATGGAGGAGTGTCCCTATAATCTTCCTTGTAGGTCTTCATATCCCCTTTGATTATTTTTGCATATATTTTTGGATATGTTTCTTGTTCTGTTGTTTTGGATCTTGATCTCTTTTCTGTCTGATTATATCAAAGTCTAGACTTGTCATGATGAGGATTTTGACTACTGATAATGTCATCCAAAACTTTTGAGTTGTTCTACATACTTTTCTTTTGAAGATCCTTTCTTAATGTGACAATATTTGCTTCCAAATTTCCAATGATCCTATTTCTTTCTTCTAACTTCTCTTTGAGTTCTTCTTCAATTATTTTATCTTCTTCTATTTGAACCTTCAAATTTTTTATCATTTGTTCTAGTTCTTGAGTGTCTTCTTTCTTGTCTAGTTCCACTTGTAGCTTCCTGTTTTTCTTCTTTTCTCTTCTTATAACTTCTATGGAACACAAAAATTCTTCTCGGTAGTCAACTTCTGCCTCTTCATATTCTTCTTTGGTGTCTTCTTTATCATATTCTTCTACTGCCATGAATATAACTCTTTCTGTCTCACTGTAACTGACTTCATCTTCATCTGATGAGGATATGTCTTCTTTGGTGCATAAGCTTTTCTTGAAATCTTTCTTTGTGGTTCTTTTTCCTTTATATGTTTGTTTGTTATTTGAGTAATCTTCATCATTCCTCTTATTTTTATTATGAGGAAATTTGTTAGCAAAATGATCAATACCATCACAATTAAAACAAATCAATGGAAGCTTACCTTTATATATTTAATTGGTTCCCTTGTTTAATCTTCTGACAAAGTTGTCCACTTCTTCATCATCTTCCGAGATGTCACTGTTGTTGCTATGTTCTTTTCCCTTTTTATTTCCCTTTTTCTTTGACCTTTTGGATGCTTTGAAAGTTGCTTCTTTTATATATGGATTTTCTTGTTCAATTCTCATTTCATATGCTATGAAGATTCCATGTAGTTCGTCCATGCTTATTGAGTCTATATCTTCTCTTTCTTCTAGTGTTGATATCTTAGGATCAAATCTTATAGGAAGAGATATTAGTACCTTTTGAACAATTACAGATTCTTTAATTTCTTCTCCCAATCCTATGATTGCATTTATTATTTCATCGACTCGTAAGAAGTAAGCTGCAATATTCTCATATTCCTTCATCTTTAGTTGTTCGAACTGACCTCTGTAAGTTTGAAGCTTTGCTTCTTTGATTTTTGAATCTCCTTCATAAATATTTTGAAGTTTGTCCCAAATCTCTTTAGAGGATTTACAATGTATAACTTTGTTGTATATTGATTCACAAAAACCATTCATAAGTGCATTCGTGGCTTTGGAATTATTTTGACCGATTTTTATTGCTCTTTCACTTGTCGGTGGAACTGTTGGTTCTTTGTATCCATCTACAATTGATTGTCAAATTTCAAATCCTTGTGCCTGTATATATGTTTTCATCCCTCTACTTCAAAATGCATAATTTTGTCCATCAAACTGTGGTATTCCACTTTTATACATGTTGTTTCTCTCTGTGATCTACCTTTCAGTGGTTAAACTAATTTTTGAAGGAACCTAATCTGATGCCAATTGTTGGATTACTGAGAGGGTGGGGAGTTGAATCAGTAATAGAGCAATTCAATCCTTTTGAATAAAAAAATGCAAGGGTTATATCAATGTATAATTATCATCCAAGAGTTGCAAAGCAAATAAACAATGAACAAATGATAAATCATACACATACACAGTACACCGGTGTCTTTACATGGAAACCCAAAGTGGGAGAAAACCATATAATTCTTTTTCTCATATGTCTTTAAGAATTACATTCATTGGAAGCACCAACTTCCTTTGTTTTCCAACTACAAATTGAAGGAGGATTCAACCCCCTAGTTTCTCAAGCTACAACCTAAGGGAATCTCCAACTTCCCAATTCTCTGGCTACAATCAGAAGGAGGATACAACCCCATATATTCTCTGGATACAAATGGAAGGTGGCTACAACCACCTATCCTTTCCCCATCCAACCACCCTGACGTAGAAGTAGAATAATGGAACCAATGTCACATAATCATTGTGAGATATACCACTGTAAATTGTACCAACCTGTACCATTGACCTGCAACCAACTTGTACAACTGCCCTGCAATCAATCTAAACCTGAGTTGAACATGTATCAACCAAATACAACAAATACGTGACATGTAGTTCTGCAACATGTGTATGTATGTGCCCTATATATATAACATCATGTATATGTATGTGTCCTGTCTATTATGCATCCTATGTATACCCTATGAAAACTAGTATATAACAGATACAAAACCTATAGTTATGCAACATGCATATGTATGTGCCCTATACATACAACAACCTACATATGTATGTGTCCTATATGTTATGCAACCTGCATATACCTTATGAAAACTAGGGTTTTATTTCTTCTGCAAACTTCCTATCCTCTACAACTTCTTTCACATAGATATGAAACCTTTCACTATATTCATATTGTAATTGTACCCTGTGCATGCATCCTCATACATATCCTTTACCCAAAAACTCTATATATCTCTCTAGCCATGTGCCATATTAGTGTGTGTAATCATGAACACGTATAATAACCCTCACATGATCTAAAAATCAAAACCTTTCTGATGTTCAGCCTCTCAAAACATCAATCACTTCACAAATACAAGCTTTCAACCATGTACCAAAAAAAACCTTAGCCATATGACAAGAAATACAAGACGTGCCTTAACTCTAACAAGAAGTATCAATGATAAATATTGATTATACCAGCACTGTATTTCTGTACATCTGACTTATACAGAAGATCCCATACAACCACTAATATCTCTAGGGAGAATCCTCAAATATCCATAACCATTTCTCATGCATACATCAAAATCCAACTACTCATATAAATAAGACATACCTTTTGAACCAATGGATAGATCTGATGTATCTGATCATTGTAGACCTTCTTGGGAGCTTTATCTCAGAATCTAGAACCTCGACATCTTCATCTTCTCAAGTTTCTATGGCTTTACCCTCATGTATGCACCCTAATACACTGTCATCCCGCTTATGTACGCACCCTAATATAATTTTATCCCGCGTACACCTCGGAAATTATGGTTTTTTAGTATTTGTTGTAATTATGAAACTTTCACCATCAACCCTTCGTGCTACCTCAGACTTTCACAACTTCAAATGTATCAATGAGTACTTGAAACAAGCCTTACACAACAATAGATATTCAATATGTTCAAGTGTGATTTGAATGAGAGACCCTTGCCTCTTATTTATTCTTTTATGTAGCTTCCTCAAGGGGTTACCTTCTAACCATCTTTACCCACTTTCCTTATTTTAGGGATAACCCACTTCTAACCACTTGTCCACTTGGAAATTTCTCCATTAACTTTATTATTTAAATAATTTCTTCTTTGCAACCACTTTGACTACTTTGACCTTTTGGGGCTTCTAGATGACTCATGAGGGTTCTCCAACTTCACATGGCCATAACTCTCTAACCGTGAGGAGTTGTGTGACATTCCACGTACCATTGGAAATGGCATGACATTTACTATCCATATAGAATAGTCTTACCTTCAAATATATTAAAACTCATACCATTATACATCAAACAAACTTTGGTCCATTACCCAAACCTTTGTGCTACTAGAATTCGCTACCCAATTAATCAAAAATCTCATCAACAGTTGCAAGGTAGAAGAAGGGGTTGACTAGGTTGAGTGCAATGACTATACAACTCACAAAGTCTTGGGAGCTCTGGACAATGGTGAGTACAATGACCAACAACTCTATTAAAGGTGAAAGGCTGTTTAGTATTAACTCATACATAGAAGTTATGATTTGGTTGGATTTTACCTTAGTTGGCATTGTCATTGCCCCCAACATCATATAAGCAAATACTCTACCTCATGTAACTACAACCATCATCGTAGACCACATGGTAACTATAACCATCATCCTAGACAACATGGTAATTACAACCATAATAGACATGTTGTTGGAGATGGTGTAGTCTTTTTCCATCCTTTAGGCACAAATGTAGGCGTTTTGGACATCGATTCAGCACAAATATAGGTCTTTTTTGCGCCCTCTATTAAACCCATCATAGATTACATTCACGCCCTTAATCAACTCTAAATTCGACGTAGATTGCACAGAAATTAGCACCGAATGATATCTCAAACTCAAAAAATATACAAAAATTGTGATAAGGGGGAATAATTACTCATTTTAAAACTACAGGTGCACACAAATATGATTTGGGGATTTCCTAGGGTGAATAGAGATAGGGTGCAACTAGAGAAACTCATTTTCAAATTNTTTAAATAATTTCTTTTGTATCCACTTTGACTTATAGTACACTCATCACTTCACTTTATTATTTAAATAATTTCTTCTTTGCAACCACTTTGACTACTTTGACCTTTTGAGGCTTGTAGATGACTCATGAGGGTTCTCCAACTTCACATGGCCATAACTCTCTAACCGTGAGGAGTTATGTGACATTCCACATACCATTGAAAATGGCATGACATCTACTATCCATCTAGAATAGTCTTACCTTCAAATATATTAAAAATCATACCATTATACATCAAACAAACTTAGGTCCATTACCGAAACCTTTGTGCTACTGGAATTCGCTACCCAATTAATCAAGAATCTCATCAACAGTTGCAAGGTAGAAGAAGGGGTTGACTAGGTTGAGTGTAGTGACTATACAACTCACAAAGTATTGGGAGCTCTGGACAATGGTGAGTACAATGACCAACAACTCTATTAAAGGTGAAAGGGTGTTTAGTATTAACTCATACATAGCAGTTATGATTTGGTTGGATTTTACCTTAGTTGGCATTGTCATTTCCCCCAACATCATATCAACAAATATTCTACCTCATGTAACTACAACCATCATCGTAGACCACATGGTAACTATAACCATAATCCTAGACAACATGGTAATTACAACCATAATAGACATGTTGTTGGAGATGGTGTAGTCTTTTTCCATCCTTTAGGCACAAATGTAGGCGTTTTGGACATCGATTCAACACAAATATAGGTGTTTTTTGCACCCTCTATTAAACCCATCATAGATTACATTCACGCCCTTAGTCAACTCTAAATTTGACGTAGATTGCACAAAAATTAGCACCGATTGATATCTCAAACTCAAAAAATATACAAAAATCGTGATAAGGGGGAATAATTACTCATTTTAAAACTACAGGTGCACACAAATATGATTTGGGGATTTCCTAGGGTGAATAGAGATAGGGTGCAACTAGAGAAACTCATTTTCAAATTATAGGTGGACAAAAACATGATTTGAGGGTTTCTTAGGGCGAATGGAGATAGGGTGTGACCATAGCATGATTTGGGGGTTTCCTAAGGGTGAACTAAGATTTCATAGGTGGAACAGAGGTTCCATTTCCATTTCCACAATTTTCATTTTGAATGTCTGCTACATCAAAAATCACCATAGTAGGAAGTTCCATTTCCACAATTTTCAGGTAACAAAATTATCAATTTTCACAACTGTTAGATTTGGACTTCTTGATCTATAAATTTCCTCATGTTTCATGGTCTAATATATTGTAATATTCGAAAAAATCAAGCATGGGAGAGTTATATTAACACTTTGTATTTGAAACAACACTATAATATAAAGATGATTTTGACATTTGGTTTTCCTTGTTAGAAGAGGAAACAAAACCAGGAATAAGGGAGAAGAAATAAGCACCTTTGACAATCGTGACCAAGTCGACTTGCCCAAATTGTCACCGAATGGATTTTCCCTAGCTTGCTTAAAATTTCAAGTAGAGGGAAGGAAGTAGATTCTAGCCACAATGAGGTAAGTCATTGCCAATTTATAGATTTCTTATTGTTTAAATTTTTTTTGTTTTGTTTTTTTTTTCAGTTTTTTATTGAAAAATTTAAAACAAAAAAAATATTTTATATATCTAGGAACATGAGACTAACCAGGAGAAAGAGGCCTTGGTTTTGATATTAGGGATGGAGGCTGTTAAAAAATTTGATGGTGTAGACTTGAAAATGCTTGCAAGATACATAGAAAAATGATCCGCTAACACCCCTGGAAAATTGCAAGGAAATCAACCATGTCGAAGGGAATCAATTGATTCCCCAATCATTCCTGGATCAAGCATAAGATCAAGGAGGAAATCATTGAAAATAACCTATAATAATTTGGAACAGAGAGGATACCTCCAATGCCAAATCCACTCCTGGGACCCAAACTTCTTCCACCATACCATGTTTTGGATCTTGCATTCAGAACTATGATACAAGGATATAATACGACATGGTTTCAGGTGAAATTCGAATGTTAAATGTTGGGAATGTTTTTGTTAATAACTTGAAGGAATCATGCCTGCAACAGTTCAAAGACCATCTCCATTTTTTGTTCTTAAAGATACCACTGCACCTGCAGAAATCTTTAATTCACAACATGAAATCTGAATTTGGCATAGGTTGGTCAATAAAAAAATGTGAAAAGACAAATGTCTTAGAATTGCAAGAGATTTAGGTTCAACCAAACAAATAAGACAAAAAAAATATCGCCCGAGAAAAGGCTCAAGAAAATGCCAATTGATGTTAGTTTAAAAGTATGGAAATAACTTGTGAAATCATGTGAGAATTCAGATGCACGGAGGAAGTTCGGTGAGGAGAGTACCTAGGTATTTGAATTCTCTCATAATATTATATCAAATTTCTTAAATGATTTGTATATTTTATTTGTGACTAGTTAAATTGACTTAGTGTATGTTTCAATACAACGCCTCTAAAGCTGGGCTTGAAAAACTTTGTGCCACGCATCACAGGGGACAAAAAGGTGTACAGGCCTTGATCTACACATTTGTAAGTATATTTATTATGTGAAATGCTATTTTTTTTTTATTTCCTATAAAAAAAGTAAATTATTACATATTTATTAGTTTAACTAGTCCATGTGCCATGTTTTGACAGGAGGAAAAATATGGTCGACATACAACATAGTTTGAAAAGGAAATGTTGCAAAAAAAAAAGTGGGTTGACTTTGTAATCTTGATGGAGAATGAGGTATCAATAGTACTAAAGGATCCCTAGCCTTTTTTTCCCTAGTTTTTGTCAATGGCTCCCTATTTTGGCATCCTTTCCCTTTATTTCCTTTGACTATTATGAACTTGTGGAATGTTCCTTGAAATTTATGGATTTTGGAAATACTAGCCCTTGTTTTGTTTCTCTTGATAACAAACATAGTTTTCCTAGTAGGTATTTTCCCCTTCCGTTTAATTTATTTATATTTGCCTACTATTTGGATAAGTTGGATTCTCATCCAACATTCATAGGACCTTCTCTGCCTTGGACCTTCTCTAACATAGGTGCATTTCATTAATAGATGGGTGATAATTTTTTCATCCATCTTACAAAGTGAACACATTTTAGGCCCTTGATTATGTCTCCTTTGCAAATGATCCCAAAGAAGCACCTTGTCTTTCAATACCAGCCACATATAAACACATGTCTTCATAGGAGCTCTAATATTCCAAAGGAGCTTCCACCACCATGATTTTGTCTTGTTATGAATTACATAACATAGTTGTGTACCCTATATTTGCAATGTATTATCTTAGAATAAGATTCTTGGACCAAACCAAACTATATGCCTCATCCCTAATCCTTACATGAATAGAGATAAAGTTCCACATAACATTGCCATTGTGCTACATTCTCTCTTGCAAATCCCGAGAATTTTGCTAATATCTACCTTTGATGCCATATGTTTATGACACATGATCCACCACATAATCTATTGTATAAATTAAAATTCCCTACAAGTTATATATCAAGTCGTTTGGCAACCAATAATATTTACCATAGCCTACCCAAGAGTATACCCAATTCTTACACTCTCCATTACCCACTTTCCACACTAGCCAATTACATATAAAGGGAAAATGAAATTATTCAAGCAATAGCCTCTCTTGATCCTTCTCAATAACATTGAAATAAATTAGAGACTTGAACATATCAAAATACTTACTAGTGGTTGTTTTATACAAATTTAGAATCTCCATTAATTTAGAGGCTTCCCTCAAGGATCCATAATAGAACAAAAGGACATAATCAACAAACAAAATATAAGTTAGAATATAACTCCTACTAACCTTGGGTCCTCTAATATCCCATGTTCTTTCATTTTTAACAAAATCATTTGAAAGCAATGATTCCCAAAATTGAACCATATCTTCATGCTTGATGCTAAGCTTAACAATCTATAGAGGATGTGTTCTCAACCCTCTAAGTGGATAATTATGCTACATTTAGTGTGTATTTATTTCATTAAGCCTAAGAAGTTTGTTTTTTCTTAGTTTTTTATTCTATGTAGCCTTCCTCTTGGCTAGCACCTGAAGTATCTAGGAATTATGCAACCCAATTGTCCCCTTTATCATAACAATGAAATTGTCAAGAACATTTTTTGTCTCTATGTGTATGCCAAGACA
>JZKD02S1649179.1:28987-42533 GCA_000966675.3 Picea glauca | reverse complement strand
AGGAAGTTCCATTTCCACAATTTTCAGGTAACAAAATTATCAATTTTCACAACTGTTAGATTTGGACTTCTTGATCTATAAATTTCCTCATGTTTCATGGTCTAATATATTGTAATATTCGAAAAAATCAAGCATGGGAGAGTTATATTAACACTTTGTATTTGAAACAACACTATAATATAAAGATGATTTTGACATTTGGTTTTCCTTGTTAGAAGAGGAAACAAAACCAGGAATAAGGGAGAAGAAATAAGCACCTTTGACAATCGTGACCAAGTCGACTTGCCCAAATTGTCACCGAATGGATTTTCCCTAGCTTGCTTAAAATTTCAAGTAGAGGGAAGGAAGTAGATTCTAGCCACAATGAGGTAAGTCATTGCCAATTTATAGATTTCTTATTGTTTAAATTTTTTTTGTTTTGTTTTTTTTTTCAGTTTTTTATTGAAAAATTTAAAACAAAAAAAATATTTTATATATCTAGGAACATGAGACTAACCAGGAGAAAGAGGCCTTGGTTTTGATATTAGGGATGGAGGCTGTTAAAAAATTTGATGGTGTAGACTTGAAAATGCTTGCAAGATACATAGAAAAATGATCCGCTAACACCCCTGGAAAATTGCAAGGAAATCAACCATGTCGAAGGGAATCAATTGATTCCCCAATCATTCCTGGATCAAGCATAAGATCAAGGAGGAAATCATTGAAAATAACCTATAATAATTTGGAACAGAGAGGATACCTCCAATGCCAAATCCACTCCTGGGACCCAAACTTCTTCCACCATACCATGTTTTGGATCTTGCATTCAGAACTATGATACAAGGATATAATACGACATGGTTTCAGGTGAAATTCGAATGTTAAATGTTGGGAATGTTTTTGTTAATAACTTGAAGGAATCATGCCTGCAACAGTTCAAAGACCATCTCCATTTTTTGTTCTTAAAGATACCACTGCACCTGCAGAAATCTTTAATTCACAACATGAAATCTGAATTTGGCATAGGTTGGTCAATAAAAAAATGTGAAAAGACAAATGTCTTAGAATTGCAAGAGATTTAGGTTCAACCAAACAAATAAGACAAAAAAAATATCGCCCGAGAAAAGGCTCAAGAAAATGCCAATTGATGTTAGTTTAAAAGTATGGAAATAACTTGTGAAATCATGTGAGAATTCAGATGCACGGAGGAAGTTCGGTGAGGAGAGTACCTAGGTATTTGAATTCTCTCATAATATTATATCAAATTTCTTAAATGATTTGTATATTTTATTTGTGACTAGTTAAATTGACTTAGTGTATGTTTCAATACAACGCCTCTAAAGCTGGGCTTGAAAAACTTTGTGCCACGCATCACAGGGGACAAAAAGGTGTACAGGCCTTGATCTACACATTTGTAAGTATATTTATTATGTGAAATGCTATTTTTTTTTTATTTCCTATAAAAAAAGTAAATTATTACATATTTATTAGTTTAACTAGTCCATGTGCCATGTTTTGACAGGAGGAAAAATATGGTCGACATACAACATAGTTTGAAAAGGAAATGTTGCAAAAAAAAAAGTGGGTTGACTTTGTAATCTTGATGGAGAATGAGGTATCAATAGTACTAAAGGATCCCTAGCCTTTTTTTCCCTAGTTTTTGTCAATGGCTCCCTATTTTGGCATCCTTTCCCTTTATTTCCTTTGACTATTATGAACTTGTGGAATGTTCCTTGAAATTTATGGATTTTGGAAATACTAGCCCTTGTTTTGTTTCTCTTGATAACAAACATAGTTTTCCTAGTAGGTATTTTCCCCTTCCGTTTAATTTATTTATATTTGCCTACTATTTGGATAAGTTGGATTCTCATCCAACATTCATAGGACCTTCTCTGCCTTGGACCTTCTCTAACATAGGTGCATTTCATTAATAGATGGGTGATAATTTTTTCATCCATCTTACAAAGTGAACACATTTTAGGCCCTTGATTATGTCTCCTTTGCAAATGATCCCAAAGAAGCACCTTGTCTTTCAATACCAGCCACATATAAACACATGTCTTCATAGGAGCTCTAATATTCCAAAGGAGCTTCCACCACCATGATTTTGTCTTGTTATGAATTACATAACATAGTTGTGTACCCTATATTTGCAATGTATTATCTTAGAATAAGATTCTTGGACCAAACCAAACTATATGCCTCATCCCTAATCCTTACATGAATAGAGATAAAGTTCCACATAACATTGCCATTGTGCTACATTCTCTCTTGCAAATCCCGAGAATTTTGCTAATATCTACCTTTGATGCCATATGTTTATGACACATGATCCACCACATAATCTATTGTATAAATTAAAATTCCCTACAAGTTATATATCAAGTCGTTTGGCAACCAATAATATTTACCATAGCCTACCCAAGAGTATACCCAATTCTTACACTCTCCATTACCCACTTTCCACACTAGCCAATTACATATAAAGGGAAAATGAAATTATTCAAGCAATAGCCTCTCTTGATCCTTCTCAATAACATTGAAATAAATTAGAGACTTGAACATATCAAAATACTTACTAGTGGTTGTTTTATACAAATTTAGAATCTCCATTAATTTAGAGGCTTCCCTCAAGGATCCATAATAGAACAAAAGGACATAATCAACAAACAAAATATAAGTTAGAATATAACTCCTACTAACCTTGGGTCCTCTAATATCCCATGTTCTTTCATTTTTAACAAAATCATTTGAAAGCAATGATTCCCAAAATTGAACCATATCTTCATGCTTGATGCTAAGCTTAACAATCTATAGAGGATGTGTTCTCAACCCTCTAAGTGGATAATTATGCTACATTTAGTGTGTATTTATTTCATTAAGCCTAAGAAGTTTGTTTTTTCTTAGTTTTTTATTCTATGTAGCCTTCCTCTTGGCTAGCACCTGAAGTATCTAGGAATTATGCAACCCAATTGTCCCCTTTATCATAACAATGAAATTGTCAAGAACATTTTTTGTCTCTATGTGTATGCCAAGACATCTAGAATTGGGTCTCTAACATGTATGGTCAATCCCCCCTTGGGGACATTCACTAGAATTATAATCACCTTAGTGGCCAACTCCAGGGTGAACTTATCCAAGGTGAACTTATCCACATCAAATCAATGTGATGGGATTCAAATGAAATCCAAACTAATGTGGATTGTCTCTCCATTTGAATTTTTCCAATTGCAACATTATTTATCATTACTTGGACAACATGCTCCACACCTTCACTTTCCTTAGCTTTCCTTCACTTTTCATGCCTTTCCTTTCCTTGCCTTCACTTTCCTTGTCATGCCTTGCCACACCTTTCCTTGTCATGCCTTGCCACACCTTTCCTTGCCATGCCTTGCCATTCCTCTCCTTCACTTTCCATGCCTTACCATTCCTTTCCTTCACTTTCCATGCCTTTCCTTGCCTTGCCTTGCCTTCACTTTCCTTGCAATTCCATTTCTTTCCTTCACTTGCCATTCCTTGCCTTCACTTTCCATTCCTTCACTTTCCTTGTCATGCCTTTCCTTTCCATGCCATTCCATGCCTTGCCATGCCATGCCATGCATTTCCTTTTCATGTCATATCATGTCATACCATGGCCTTTCCTTGTCATTCCATGCATTCACTTGTCATTCCATTCCATGCCTTTCCATGCCTTCACTTCCCATGCCTTGTCATGCCATTCCATGCATTGTGATGCCTTCACTTCACATGCCTTGTCATGCCATACCATTCCTTGCCATAACTTAACTTTTCTTTCCATCACTTTCCTTTCATTTCCTTGCCATGCCTTTAATTGCCTTGCCTTAACTTTCCTTGCCTTGCCATGTGTTACAGATCGATATGTCACATTGTTTTTTGCACCCTAAGTGTCGCAAGTGTCGCAAAGTGGCGTATGCACCTCGGTAAGTGTCACATGCACTGTCACAACTGTCATATGCACCTTTAAAAGTGTCACATTCAATTTTTGAGGTGTAACCACCCATTGACACCTTTAAAACAATTTTTCATGTCCCCTAAGTCATTTGGGAGGAGGAAAACCATCATTTCTAGGTCAAAACACACTTTTTCCTTGGAAATTTCGACCCATTTTTTAGCATTTATTAAGGGTGGCTCCCCTCTTTCCATATTGGGGGTCGTACCATGGTTCCCCATATACCACTATAGGGGAGTTCCACTACTAGGGTGGAACCCTGTCTCTCATTGGGGGGAGCACCATTCTTGTTGAGAGAAAAGGGGGATCTCCTCCACCTTAATCTATGGGACGAATCTTTGAAATCAGGTGGGTTCTGTTCGACCCTCATGATTGGGCTTCATCCTAGGATCATATCCCAACATCAAGGATCCATATCCTCAAAAATACCCTTCATTTTTTCTTGGTGGTTGTGCCTCTCAAGCCTATATATTGAGGGTTTTCCAAGGTGAAAGGGAGGAAGCTTTCGGGTATCAAACCTTTGATCTTCATAGATTCCTACAAGGGCTAGATGAGGAGAGATTGGAGAAGTGTTGAATCATCATCCATGGTTTGTAAGTATTCTCTTTGGGTTCTCATTTGAATATACTTGGCCTATTTCCTTTAATCTTGTGTATTCTTGCATGTTCTTTTCTATTGTCGCTTCAATCTTCGTAGATGAATTTGTTTGATCTAATCAACTAGAGTAGGAGGTAGAGGTTTATCTTTGTTTCCCTTTGCAGGTATCAATTTGTTCTAGGGAGTTTGTATATCAAACTTGGATTGGAAGCATCGAGGATAAACTTCAAAACAATGGTGCATCATAATATTTCTCCCTCTCTCTTTCTAATTGGTTAAACTAAGTTCAAAGGGATGTTAGTTTCCATTTGTACTTTTATGTCTTGGTATTAGGGGTCTGTAATCCAAGGGAGGTTTCATCTGTCTGTGAACAAAACATTATGTGATGTAGGAGTATCGTCATCAAGGCACAAGTGGAAGACAGCTCAACGCACTAGCGCGCATTTTGAAGTGATTATTTTGAATTTAAGAAGGGCATATCACACAAATATCTGAAAAGATTGTAATTAAAGAACATATTTAATTCTTAGGAGTTGAACCATATCATGAGATCGATAGGGAATGTATTTTATTTTAATATGGTAGATTGCAATATAGATTCGAATCGTTTGCTCTTATTTGTCTGTCTCAAACATTTATTGTAATAAATCCTTAGTAGCTGAAAGATTTTATTTCGATAGGATAACACTAAGGTATTCGGAGGGAAAAGATCTATGAGACCTCTTGTATAAAGAAATGTAATGTATGCCCAACTGAAGCTGCTGAAGGTTATTGCTGCTTAGAGTTATTGTTGTTGTAAGAGTATTGTAGTTGAAGGTTATTATAGCCAAAGAAAGTTGAAGGTTATCAGAGTGTATGAGTCCATGTACATATCATTTGAATGAATATAATAGAGAATCATTGTTCCAAATGTTTGGTGTTGTTGTTACTGTGTCTATATGAATAAATGAATGGTAGGCTTTTTGTTTAATGGAAATTCTCTGTTATTACTTGTTCTTATGTTATGAATTCATTTACATGGTTGAATGTATGAATCTATGAGATAGTAGATAAGTTTCAATTGTTTCTTTTCTACGAGCAAGTTCAAGGAGTGCATAGTGTCCGCAAGGTGTGTGTTGATAGAGTATGTTTCGACTCAGAAGCTCAGAAGAGATAACGTGAAAATTTTGTGTACAAGGAGTGCATAAGTGTCCACAAGGTGTGCATTGACAGAGTCTGTTTTGACTCGGAAATCTAGGAGGGATAGCTTGAAGGTGTGCATAGGCAGAAACACACTCAAAGTCATATTGTTCAGGAGGAAAAATTGAGTCGTTGAAGGACTGTTGCAAGGAGTGCATAGTCTCCCATCAAGAGTTAAGTTGAAGGAAGTTTGTCGCAAGGTGCGCGCAGGGTCGATGTTTGATTAAGTATCAAAGAGGTCATTATAAGAAGTTCAGAGTGTCAAGGAGGAACAAGTCCAAGAGAGATAACTTGGAGCTTTGTATGAAAGGTGTGCATATTTTCTGCAAGGAGTGTGTGACAAATTAATTTTAATCAGGAGCTCAGGAGGAGTAGCTTACGTTTATTTGCAGGAAGTGTAAAGAACTGTTGCAAGGTGTGCACAGTCATCCACAAAGAAGATAAGTCACGGAGAAGAGTTTTTGCAAGGCATGCACATAGTCAAAATTTGACTAGGTGTCAAAGAAGTGCTCTAAGGATAAAAGGTTCAAAGGGAGAACAAGCTCAGAAGAGGCAGTGGGGAGAAATATTCAATAGGGATGATCCCTTTAAGATTTCACAAAATTAACGAGTAAGATATGTTCAGGAGGAAGCGAGATCGTTCCAGAGCGCCATATATGGGAGAGTTGCACAGAGGTTAGTCATGGACTATTTCGGCACTTTGTGGTTTAGAGGCTTAGAAGTGCTTGAGAAGTGGGGTTTCCAAAGTCACGAACTCGCGAAGTGATCCTAGTCATTGGCTGCAAGGAGGATACGTAGCAGTAGATTGGAGAATTCACGAGATACATTTCAGAGAATTTGTGTGGAACAAGTGAAATCATCATGAAGTCACGAAGGTCGAGGTAGTCTGGATCGTCGGATCCAGGTGGACACATGACAGAGATCTGTATGTATCAGCAGAAGGCGTTTCAGAAGGAAACAAGGGTGGAGGTCGCAAAACCATTGAAGCCTGAAGCTAAGAAGAGGGCTAGACCAAGGTTTTATCCCACATTCATATGAGAAAAATATCCTAGACAGTGGAGCTAGCTCCCACCAGTTAAAGTTGCCATAGGCACCAGAAAACGGTTGTGCGGGTAATTCAAACCTGCGAGGTAAAAATCGGGGGCTTGTGTAAGTTGTTCCAAGGTCTGCTAGAGGCCTGAAAAGATGATTCGCCTTAGTGTTTTGAAGATCCTTGACTGGGAGGTCGCAGAACCCCTAGGAGAGGAGGGGGGGCTGCATCAAGTGGTATCAAAGCATGTTTCTTATTTCAGGTAGCGGGAAGAAGAGACAAAGGAGATAGTTTGATACCATCAAGTGGTATGAGAGCCACATAATTTATTTCTGTAGGTAAGAATAGATAGTCTAATAACATCCAGTGGTATCAGATACATCAAGTGGTAGCTATGTAAAGGAGAAATGGTCAGCACAATTCTTCCTAGAAGACGTGCAGAGCCACCTGTGGAAAATCGAGCCATGGAAAGGGAGATGAGAGAACTTTGTGCAAGGTTGGATGCTATGGAAACAACATAAAGGAAAGCACATGATGTTGGAGATGTCAGTGATGCAAAGAACGAGTAAGTAGAAATTGAAGAAGATGTAGTAGATGAGGCTACAGAAGAACTCTTGTTGAAAGTGGTTGTCAAGTTGGGACCTAGAGACAAGATATAAATCCTGATGTATGAAGGCAATTTAGATGCAGAAGAATTGTTGGATTGGATAAGGTCGATGGACAAGTACTTCGACTATGAAGACATCGATGAGGATAAAAAGGTGAAACATGTTGTCACCGGATTAAAAGGACATGAAACACTATGGTGGGATGAACTGCAGGCTGAAAGAAGATGCAAAGGTAAGCAAAAGATCAAGAATTGGGACATAACGGTAGCCAATATGAAGGCTAAATTCATACCCAAGAACTATCAGATAAATCTGTTCAGGAAGTTGTAGAAGCTGAGATAGAAAGGAATGACAATGAAAGAATACACAGAGGAGTTCTACAAATTGAACATTAGGGCTGGATAGAGAGAAAAAGATGATGAAAAAGTTGCTAGATATATAAATGGCTTGAGATATGAAATCCAATATGAAGTCCAGGATGAAATCAACATGATGACAATAAGGACAATGGAAGATGCTTATCAGATTGTGCTGAAGGCAGAGGAGAAGTTGGCCAGAAAACAAAGCCAACGAAGAAGAGGAAGAAGTCTAAAAAAAGGCAAGGGAATTTTCCATGACAAGGCACAAAAGCCCAAGGTTGAGACTAAAAAACCACATAATCACTCAAAAAGAGGAGGAAGTTCCCGAGGGAAACAGTATGGTGGAAGAAACTCTTTTCCTCGAGGAAGAGGAAGAGGAAGAGGAGGAGAAGTGAAGTGTTATGCCTGTGGAAAGACATGACACATATATTGGGAATTCCCTGAGAAAAAGAAAGAAGGATGAGGTGAAGCTCACATTTCAGAAGTGAAGAAGCGGAATGTTGAAGCAGAAGGTGTTGAATATGGGAAGTATTTGATGATGAAGAAGGTTCTCTTGAAGCAAGAGTCAAAGGTTGAAAAACCAGTGTAGAGGAAAAATTTGTTCATAACTACTTGCAAGACTAAAGATAGAGTATGCAAGGTGATAATTGACAGTGGGAGCATTGATAAATTAGTATCCACAAAGATGGTGGAGAAATTGGAGCTAGAGACAACTGCACATATGAGTCCATATAGAGTCTCATGGTTGCAGAAAGGACACCAGGTAACTGTAACTAAACAATGCCTAGTTGAATTTAAGATAGGAGGATATAGAGATGAGATTTTGTGTGATGTGATTCCCATGGATGTATGTCATGTTTTGTTGGGGAGACCATGGAAGTATGACATAAATTTCATTCATGATGGGAGAAAAAATACTTATACCTTGGAGAAGAATGGTAGGACACATTTGTTGCTGCCAATTGAGGAAAATAAAGTAAAGGAAGAAGCCAACACAAGTATACTTCTCAAGAGTGGGAAGAAAATCTTGAGTGAAGTCAAGAAGGAACAGGAGATGCAATTTGTTGTGGTAAGGAAACCCAAAGTCGTCCTTACAATTATTTCTATGGATGATCTACCTAAAAATTTTCAGGAGTTGTTAGAAACTTTTTCTAACATAGTAGTGGATGAGTTACCGAGCGCATTGCCACCCATTAGGATTATCAACCATGACATTGATCTAATACCAAGAGCGAGTCTACCAAACAAAGTAGTGTACAGATTAATACCTCAAGAGAATGAGGAGGTAAAGAGACAAGTCCAATATTTGATGGACAAGTGTTTGGTCAGAGAAATCTTGAGACCATGCGCAGTACCAATTGTGTTGAGTCCGAAAAAGGATGGAGGATGGAGAATGTGTATAGACTCAAGAGTCATAAACAAGATCACCATCAGCTACATATTTTCTTTGCTGAGGATGGATAACTTAATGGATTGTTTGAATGGATAAAATTATTTTTCAAAGATAGACTTCAAAAGTGGATATCACCAGATAAGAATGAGAAAAGGTGATGAGTAGAAAACATCCTTCAAGACAAATGAAGGGTTGTATGAGTGGCTTGTTATGTCGTTTGGATTAACAAACTCCCCAAGTACTTTTACTAGGTTGATGAATGAGGTATTGAGAGATTTTATTGGTAATTTTGTGATTGTATATCTATATGATATATTAGTCTTCAGTAAAACTGAAGAAGAGCATTTGAGGCATTTAGCTTTAGTGATGAGAAGATTGCAGTGGGAAAAGTTTTTGATAAATCTGAAGAAATAATCTTTTATGAAGAAAAAACTCATTTATTTGGGTTTTGTAATCTCTTCAAATGAATTGAAGATGAATCCATAAAAGGTGAGATAAATCAGAGAATGGTCGTCTTCAAGAAGCATATTCGAGGTGAGAAGCTTCCATGGATTAGCAAGTTTCTATAGGAATTTCATCATAAATTTCAGTGGAATTTGTACACCAATGACGGATACGGTGAAGAAGAGACACAAGTATTTTAAGTGGATGGAAGAAGCCAAGAAAATATTCAGGATATTAAAGGAAAAGATAACTGAACAACCGATTCTAGTCTTGCCAGATTTTGGGAAGACATTTCAAGTAAGATGTGATGCTAGTAGAGTTGCAATTGGAGAAGTCTGAAGCCAATATAATAAACCTGTTTCATATTTCAATGAGAAGCTGAATCACACTAAGAGAAAGTACTCCACATATGATAAAGAATTTTATGCAATAATTCAAGCCTTGAAGAAATGGATGCACTACCTTGTTCCAAAAGATTTTGTTTTGTATAGCGATAATCAAGCTTTACAATTCATAACTAGATAGGAGAAGTTAAATTAAATACATGCTAAGTGGATAGAGTTTATGAAAAAAATTACTTTTTCATTAAACATATTTCTGGTAATGTTAAAAAAAGTTGTTGATCCATTGAGCAGGACATGTCTAATTCTGCAGGAGTTTCAAGTGAAAACCTTAGGGTTTGAACACCTTAAGGATATGTATTATGATGACCCAGATTTTAAAGAGGCATATGAAGCATGTGCAAACCATTTTCTCAGAGACAGAAGCCAATGGACATAGTATCTGATTCAAGATGGATTTTTGTTTAAAGGTTTCTAGTTTTGAATACTAAAATGCTCGATGAGGGAGAATCTACTAAAGGAAAAACATAGTGGAGGTCTAGCAGGACATTTTGGCCATGAAAAGACGTTTTCACAGTTGAGAAGTTCATACTATTGGCCAGGTATGAGGGAAGAAGTGAAGAAATTTGTAAACAGATGTAATATTTTCCAGTATGCAAAAGGAAAGAGACAGAACATTGGATTGTATCGACCATTGCCTATTCCAGATAGGCCTTGGGATGCAACAAGCATGGATTTCGTGTTAGGATTGCCAAGGACACCAAGGGGAAGTGATTCCATATTTGTGTTAGTTGATATATTTTTAAATATGGAACACTTTATTCCATGCCAGAAAACTAATGATGCAATGCACATTGCAAATTTGTTTTTCAAGGAAGTTGTGAGACTTCATCGGTTTCCTAAGAGTATTGTCTCAAAAAGAGACACTAAATTTGTTGGTCATTTCTGGAGAACATTGTGGAAGAAGTTGGGGATATAATTGTATTTTAGTTTAGCATATCACCCTCAAACGGATGGACAGACTGAAGTGGTAAATTGGAGTTTAGGAAATGTGTTGAGGAGTCTGGTCACTGAACATCGTAGCCAGTGAGATCAAATTTTGTCACAAGAAGAGTTTGCATACAATGACTTACCAAACAAAAGTACATGAAAGAGCCCATTTCAGATAGTATATGGGATGAATACAAGAGGAGTATCAGAGTTGAGAAATCTGGATCAGAATGGATTCATAAGCACTAGATCAGAAGACTTTGTTGCAGAAATGCATAAGCTCCATAATTAGATCAAAGAGAAGTTGCAGAACAATAGCAGAGAGCACAAACGCAGAGTTGATCAACATAGGAGAAAACTTCAATTTGAAGTGTAAGATCAAGTTTTAGCACATATCAGGAAGGAAAGGTTCCCAAGTGGAACATATAACAAGATGAAGTTGAAGAACATAGGATCATGCAAGATCCTAAGGAAATTTGATGAAAATGCTTATGAGATAGAGATTTCAGAAGATGTGGGTATATCGCCCATATTCAACATTTCAGACCTGTACCCTTATAGGGAAGACGACACCAGAGAGTCAGAATATCAAATAGAGATATAGTGGGAGAAGCAAATTCCTTTAGTAGAAAATCCATAGATGGAGAAGATCATAGATCAGAGAATTGGTAAGAAGATTAGGAGAAAGATTTATTTTGAGTATTTGGTAAAGTGGAAAGTAAACCCAATAGAAGATGTCAGTTGGGTAAATGCAGTAGATATTCATAAGAATGGAAATTCAGTGCAGGAGCTCATGGATGGGAGTCCATGAATTTTTGTCCAAAGGAGTATGATGCAGGAGCATCGTCATCAAGGCACAAGTGGAAGATAGCTCAGTGCACTAGCATGCATTTTGAAGTGATGATTTTGAATTTACAAAGGGCACATCACACAAATATCTGAAAAGATTGTAATTAAAGAACATATTTAATGCTTAGGAGATGAACCATCACATGAGATCGATGCGAAATGTATTTTCTTTTAATATGGTGGATTGCAGTACAGATTCAAAGTGTTTTCTCTTATCTGTCTGTCTCAAACATTTATTGTAATAAATCCTTAGTAGTTGAAAGATTTTATTTCGATAGGATAGCACTAAGGTAGTCGAAGGGAAAATATATATGATCCCTCTTGTATAAATAAATGTAATGTATGCCCAAATGAAGCTGTTGAAGGCTATTGCTGCTGAGACTTGTTGTTGTTGTAAGAGTATTGTAGCTGAAGGTTATTGTAGCCAAAGAAACTTGAATCTTATTAGAGTGTATGATTCCATGTACATATCATTTGAATGAATATCACAGAGAAGCATTGTTCCAAATGTTTGGTGTTGTTGTTACTGTGTCTATCTGAATGAATGAATGGTAGGATTTTTGTTTAACGGAAATTCTGTGTTTTTACTTGTTCTTATGTTATGAATGCATCTACATGGTTGAATGTATGAATCTGTGAGATAGTATATAAGTTTAAATTGTTTATCTTCTATGAGCAAGTGAAAGGAGTGCATAGTGTCTGCAAGGTGTGCGTTGACAGAGTCTATTTCGAATCAGAAGCTCAGAAGAGATAACGTGAAACTTTTGTTTGCAAGGAGTGCATAAGTGTCCACAAGGTGTGCGTCGACAGAGTCTGTTTTGACTCGGAAATCCAGGAGAGATAGCCTGAAGGTGTGCATAGGAGGAAATTCACTCATATTCATAGTGTTCAAGAGGAACAATTGAGCCATGGAAGGACTGTTTCAAGGAGTGTACAGTCATCCATCAAGAGTTACGTTGAAGGAAGTTTGTCGCAAGGGGCATGCAGGGTCGATATTTGATTAAGTATCAGAGACTTCATTCTGAGAAGTTTAGAATTTCGAGGAGGAACAAGTCCAAGAGAGATAACTTGTATCTTTGTATGCAAGGTGTGCATATTGTCCACAAGGAGTGCGTGACAGAGTCTTTTGACTCGGGAGCTTAGGAGGAGTAGCTTATGTTTATTTGCAAGAAGTGTTAGACAGTTGGCTTAGGTTGATGGAAAATTGGTATGGATTGTTGGTTGTCATTTATTTCAACCATTGGAGAGTGATATTGTATATTTATGTCAACCCTTAGTGATTGAAGTCAACCCTTTGAGAAACTTCGATAGTGAATTCCGATAGCACAAAGGTTTGGGTAATGGACCCAAGTTTGTTTGATTTATAATGGTATGAGTTTTAATATATTTTAAGGTAAGAATATTCTATATGGGTATTACATGTCATTCCATTTCCTTTGGTATGTGGAACATCACATAACTCCTCACGGTTAGAGAGTTATGGCCATGTGAAGTTGGAGAACCCAGTTTGCGTAATGGACCCACGTTTGTTTGATGTATAACATAATGAGTTTTGATATATTTGTAGTTAATACTATTCTATATGGATATTACATTTCATGCCATTTTTTTTGGTATGTGGAACGTCACATAACTCCTCACGGTTTGAGATTTATGGCCTTACGAAGTTGGAGGACCCTCATATGTTGGCTTGAAGCCCCAAAAGGTCAAAGTTGTCAAAGTGGTTTAAGAGATTTTAGAAGGTAAATAATAAAGTGAAGTGATGAGTGTACTATAATTCAAAGTGAATACAAAATAAATTATTTAA
>JZKD02S1649179.1:0-27558 GCA_000966675.3 Picea glauca | reverse complement strand
TGAGACAAGTAGTTGATGAGTTGGCACATACATGAGGTGTATAGTTGATGATGTTGGTACATATTGATGAGTCATAGTTGATGAGCAGTTGATACATGATTGGTACATACTTGGTTCATGGTTGGAGGCACTTTTTTAGTAGTATTGTTGACACATGGTTTATGGGTGATGTAGCATACTTGTATTATTAGAAGCACATATTGATCTTGGTGATGATTATGAGTTGTTGTGTTATTCTTGGTTGATGCACATCTTTGAGATTTGTCTTGGTGATTGATATTGGTGATTAGATCTGATTTGGTTGATAATATTGATGAGACGGGTTGTTGTGATAGGTTGTTTGGATAGGTTGTTGTGACAAGTTATTTGTATAGGTTTGGAGCATGGTTGATGCACTTGTTCATGGTACAGGTTTTGTATAGGTTGGTGCATGGTTGATTCACTTGTTTATGGTACAGGTTGATTACATGTTGTTTGGTACAGGTTGGTGCATGGTTGATGCACTTTTTTATGGTACAGTTTGATTACGAGTTGAGGTACAGGTTGATGCATGGTTCAGGTTATTGGTACATGTTATTTGGTGCAGGTTGATTGGTATAGGTTTACAATAGTATATATCACAGTGATAGTGTGACAGTGGTTCCATAATTCTACTTATATGTCAGGGATGTTGGACGGGGCAAGGACAGGTGGTTGTATCCACCTTCCGGTTGTAGTCGGATAACATAGGAGGTTGTAGCCTCCTTCTGGTTGTAGCTAGAGAATTGGGGAGTTGGAGCTTCCCTCGGGTTGTAGCCTGAGAAACTAGGGAGTTGGAGCCTCCTTCCAGTTGCAGTTGGAAAACAAAGGAAGTTGGTGCTCCCAATGAATGTAATTCTTCAAGACATGTAAGAAAAATAATTCTGTGGTTTTCTCCTGATTTGGGTTTCCACGTAAAACACGTGTGTATTTTGTATGTGTATGATTGTTCATTTGTTCATTTATTATTTACTCTGTAGTTATTGGATGATAATGATACATTGATACAAGACTTGGATTATATGGTTAAAAAGGATCAAATTGCTCTATTATTGATTCACCCCCCCTCTCAGTAATCCAGTAGGAAGTGTGAAGAATTGTTGCAAGGTGTGCACAGTCATCCACAAAGAATCTAAGTCATGAAGAAGACTCGTTGCAAGGCATGCATAGAGTCAAAAATCAACTAAGTGTCGAAGAAGTGCTCTAAGGAGAAAAGGTTCAAAGGGAGAACAAGCTCAGAAGAGGCAGCGGGGAGAAATATTCAATAGGGAGGAGCCCTTTAAGATTTCACAAAATTAACGAGTAATATATGTTCAGGGTGAAGCGAGATTGTTCCATACCGCCATATATGGGAGAGTTGCATGGAGGTTAGTCGTGGAGTATTTTGGCACTTACTGGTTCATAGGCTTAGAAGTTCTTGAGAAGCGGGGTTGTCGAAGTCCTGAAATCATGAAGTGATAGTAGCCATTCTCTACAAGGAGGATACGTGGCAGCGGATTGGAGAATTCGAGAGATAAATTTCGAAGAATTTGCATGGAACAAGTTCAATCATCGCGAAGTCACGAAGGTCGAGGTAGTCTGGGCCATCGGATCCAGGAGGACACGTGACATATATCCGTGTGTATCAATAGAAAGAATTTCAAAAGGAAAAAAGGGTGGAGGCCACAAAACCATTGAAGCCCGAAGTTAAGAAGAGGGTTGGCCCAAGGTTTTAGCCCGCGGTCATATCAAAAAAAGAGCCTAGCCAGTGGAGCTAGCGCCCACTAGTTAAAGTTACCAGAGGCACCAAAAACAGACTGTGCGGGTAATTCAAACCTGTGAGGTAATAATGGGGGGTCTGTGTAAGTTGTTTCAGGGTCTGTTAGAGGCCCTAAAAGCCAATTTGTCTTAGTGTTTTGAAGATCCTTGACCGAGATGTCGCAAAACCCCTAGGAGAGGAGGGGGGGTTGCATCCTTTCGTAACAAAAATTGGTGACTCCACTAGGGAGGACTTTCAATAGTATTTACTTGGATCATATCAAGCCTTTTCATACCATTATTTATTGTTTTCTTATTTATTCTAATCTACTTCCCCTTATCTCTTCCTCATTTAAGAGTTTACAGAGCCTCCTTTTAGTCCCTATTGAGTCTGATCCTATGAAATCCATTCTTTATGAATTTTATAGATAGGTGGCTCTCCCTTGCTTTGTGCAATAGGGGGCACCATTTCTAGGGTGGTGCACCCCTGTAGTGTATACTAGAGTGCCATGCCGCCATGTCCCCTTGAGAATAGGGGCGTCAATGCCCTATTTTAGGGTTTTCTTTCTATTTTTTCTTGCTCTTTCTCAATCTAATATTGAGGGGATTTTTTCCCAGAGACTCCTTGACTGTATTTGGCTTTGTTTTCCTAAGAATCTAAAATTTATCACTCGTTTATGTTTCTCCCTTGAATTTGCAAATTTTCTCCTAATTGTGATCCCCTAGGGTTCACAGGATCCCTTGGTTCTTCCTTCCTGAGTTTTTTTTATCTTCGTATCAAAAAGATTTCATATTGCTTGGATGTGTAAGATTGTTCATCAACTAGGGTTTGAAAATATTGCTTGGTAATGAGCCTTCTTGTCTTCATTGAAAAATCTTGCATTTTTTTATGATTAGGAATCTTTTTCTTACCACAACCCAACTTGATTTATGTTTCTTGTTTCTCATCGTTTGAGGATTTGCATGAGTATTTTTATTCTTTCTCTTTTGCATATTTGATTTCTTGATTGATCAGGTTATCCCCTACTTGTTGTCTTTCAGTTCTCATCACTTTGAGTTTTCTTTGTTTGATTAATTTTTTTCCTCATAGTTATTTGTATTAAACATAGATCTCTTTCATCTGAAAGTTAAGAAGAAGAAAATTTTTCATACCTCGTTGCATACATAATAAAACAAGTAAACTTTACATTCATTAGGAAGTTTGTTTTGGTTCATGTTTGGAAAAAGAGCTAGTTTTGCAAGCACATTTCGGTTTTTGAAAACATTTTATTGGTAGTTTGGCATCATATTGGTCCCAATGTTGAAAGTTGCATTGAGTAATTGATTGTGATTAAGAGGAATATAACTCTTATCCTTCATGTACATAAGATTCATCAAAAGAATAGACTTGCATATCATTCTTTTGCATTCTATTAGAGTCGAGTCTCTCTCACATCATCGGTTTCATCTCCGTGAACCCTTTGAGTTAAAAGCCATTAAAATCAACCACGCACTAATAAAATCAACCAAAACATTTTTTTTTTAGCACACCAACAGTAGCATAGAAGTTAGGGTCTTTGGACTAGGTGAAGTGAGTAAACTATCCAAGACTACTACACAGACTGTAGAGCACTAAAGAGTGTACAAATCCAACTTTCGTACAAGCATAGTTGGGAACTCCCTCTCACACAATGGATAAACATGAGGTCATATGCAAGAGAGAAGCGAATATCACCCCTCCAAAGCCTAACCAATCATAGCAGACATATCGTATATTAGTGGTTTTTCTTGTTAAACCATTGGTTTCATTTGGTCTTGGTGTTTCGTGAAATCTGAATCCGTTCGGGGTCCTCTGAAGTATTACCAATCCACTTATCCTCAGTTATCTTGAAGAGATTAATACTTTGATATCCTTCCCATAATTTAGGTCTCAACTATCGACTGTGAGTTGGTAACCTTAGTGACCTTTCCTATGTACCTACAGAGGTGAATGCGGGGGATTTCTACGATACCTGGGGAAGACATCGTATCACACTCTTAGTACCCTTGGAGGGTGATCCCATGAAAGAAAGGGTTTCTTTCACTGAGAAGAGATACTACGTGGAGGTTGGGGTAATTGCTTCTCACTTCTTCGTTGACGGCTTGATATCCCATATTTGGAAGATCTTGGAGCCTACTATTGTTTGGTTGATTTTTTTTTATTTTCATAAGAGTGTGTTTGTTTTTACTTTTTTAGTCGGCCTTAGGATTGAATATTTCATAGTATGGAACCTGACGTTCAAGAACCTCATCATAATCTTTTTTACGAAGAAATGATCACAGATCACACTTCTAAAACTGGGAGCATCACTCTTGGAAGTGGCCATGACGTTGAAGAACCAATCCCAACCTTTGTAGAAATATTTGAAAATTTTGTGAATCCTCCATTTATTGATCCACTTGGATAACCACTCATTGATCCACCATCAACGAGATATGTTGATTCTTATTCTTCTTATCGATTACCACCCAGATCCACCACTACACTATCTTTTATCACAAACCCATCATCTTTTGGTTTTCCTGAAGGAGTTGGGAACTTACCTTTTTCCACAATTCCTCTAGTTGATATTGTTGGTGCTTCATATTTACCAAAATTATCATTGACCTAGGTAACCCCGACTCAAACACTTGCACATTCATATCCTTTCACACATGAGTCAGGTAATATTCTTGCTTTACTATTTACACACATGGACACACTAAGTGCTTTACTTGGTTGTTCCATCGGTCAAATGGTCAGAAGTCAAGTCATTCACACAACCATGGTTTCACAATATACTCAACCTCCATCTCACACATCATAGATTAGTACACCCTACATTGGAGGTCAATATTCAATGGGAGGCCAACCTTCAACTAGGGGGCATTGGGAAACCTTTAGTCGTAGAATTTTTTTTTACTGGGGGGAAACCTACATGGTTGCAACATCAACAAGACAAGGGGAAAGCCATTCCTACAATTCCTTCTATACCCACTACCACTGGAATGTATCCTAGACATCCATATCTAGAAGTTTCAAATCTTTTTTGGGATCAACCAAATCTGGAGGGAATTCCTCTGCAAGGAACTATGCCCTATCAATATGTAAACCCCACAAATATGATGCAATAGTCCCTTCATTCAAAGTATATGGGAGGTCCATCAGGACAACCAAAACACATCGGGGGACCGTAAGGTAAATTTCAGTATGTAGGAGGTCCATCTATTTAGTCACAATACATGGGTGGACAAACAGGACAACCACTTTACATGGGTGGACAACCTGGGAAGCCACCGTAAATGGGAAGAACATATGGTTTTGTCGTCTTGACTCAACTTGGATATGGTACTACTGATGTTTCCATGAAATATGATTATCACCAATATCCACAACATAATCAAAAAATATCATTCTTGGCTAAATTAGATCTGCCAGATCTGTCACATTTAACAAACGATCCCATCATTCATGCCTTGTTTTGGCACTCCCTCACTGCCAAATTACCGTCCCACATCCAAAAATTCAATGGAAAACCTAGGGAATATCCTTACAATCATGTTATGACTTTCCATTTATGGTTTTCTTCCAACTCTTTGATGGATATTCCATCTGCCTTAGACTTTTTCAAAGGACACTTACAGGTGTGACAACAAAATGGTATATTGAACTATCGCGTAACTCCTTTTTCGATTTTAATTCTCTTTCCATGGGATTTCTGACACATTTTCAGTTTCCTATATAATATGATACTAGTAAATAACCTTTTACCTCACTCCAAAAATACTCTTCCACCCACATATCAGATCATTTTCATGAGTGGAGATGGTGGAGATGGTTGATTAAAGATCCCATTCCAAACCAACTCCTCTCCTTATGCAAAATTACGAGGGTGGATGGATTTGTCAAATTGACTCTTCATTTGTTTTCAATACATCTCGTTAATGAGAGAATCATCGCAATGTGTTTCATCCAACCTATTCAGATATAGGAAACGTTCCTCTTTAATAGAGGTGTGAGGCAGGATTTCTACTATGAGTTTCAATGAAGGAATTTCGTACTCGATTTGTAATACTGCTTCAACGCCATGTACCAACTCGAAAGGAGTGAATCCAATTTCAATTTTCACTAAGGTGTGGTAAGCCCAAAGGGAGGAGAAAAGTTGCAAATGCCAAGAATTTTTGTTTTCCCCCACCATGTGTTGGATCATGGTTTTAAGGACTTTTTTGATAGCTTCAACTTGTCTGTTTTCTTGAGGATAGTAGGGGGAGGAGTTCTCATGGAAAAAACCCAACTTGACATGTAACTCGCTCATCATCTGTTTTTGAAAATGTGAACCGTGATCAGTGACAATGTCTTGTGGAACACCAAAGCGAGTGATGATGTGGTTGAATATGAAGAGAGCTACAGTACGACCATCATTAATAAAAGTAGGCATAACCTCAACCCATTTTGTGAAATAATCAATGGAAATGATGATATAACCGTGCCCCCCGATTGAGGTAGGATTACATTGCATAAAATCAATGCCCCATTTGGAAAAGGGGTTGATGGAGAAAATAGTATGCAATGGAGCAGGGTGGGTGCATACCTTTTTATGAAAAACTTGGCAGGGTGGGCATCTTTTGACAGCCTCAATACAATCCTTGAAGATGGAGGGCCAAAAGTAACCGACATGTAATATTTTTCAAGTTGTAGCCATCCTAGAAAGGTGACCGCCACATGCTCCAAGGTGTTAGTCATTTAGAACACATTCAACCTCATCATGAGTTAAAAAATGGCATAGGATAATGTCAATACCACGGAGATACAAAGTATCACTGATGATAAGGTAGCGTTTAGAATGGTGGCAAATACGACGACGTTCTTCACGGGAGATATCGGGTTGAAAATGTTGGGTTTGAATATAAAGAAGAATATATTCATACCAAGGGTCGGACATGCTAATGAGGAACAAAGATTCATCGGGGAGAGAATCACTAGGTTCAGTGTCTTCATCATCATGGGGAAGATCGCAGATAAGTTCCGAAAAAACCAAGGAATTTTTAGCTTTTGATTTGGCAAACTTGAGAGTGAATTATTGAAGAATAACAATCCATTTGAAATATTTTCCCCCAAGGAATTGGCGTGTCAGAATATGATACATGGGGTTCGAGTCCGCAGTGACCATGGTAGTGCGTAACAGGATGTAATGACGAAATATCTGGATGGAAATGACAGCTGCCAGAGCTAACTTTTCAACATGTGAATATCATAGCTCGGGACCATATAGACTCTTTCTCAGATAGTAGATCACATGTTCGTCACCGTTAGGGTCCTCTTGAACTAACACCATAGCGATAGTGGAAGTAGAGGCTGCCCAATAAAGGATATAGTCTCGTGCATAATTCAGAGGATGCAAAAGAGGTGTATGGGTCAATGCATGTGTAAGAGCATCGAAATATCATTGAGCAGTGTCATCCCAGATGAAAGGAGTGTCTTTCTGAAACAATCGCATAAATCCTTTAGTAATATTGACGCAATTACATATAAAACGACGAAGAAAGTTTTCTTTCCATTGAAAACTTTGTAGTTGGGTCCGATTGTTGGGAGGAGGTAAAGCAATAATAGCTTTAATTTTTAAGGGATCCACCCTAATCCAAAATTTGGAGAAAAGAAACTGAGTCGACCTAATTCGATAGCAAATATGCATTTGTGGGGGTTCAAACGGATACAGTAGAACTGACATCGTATAAAAATGGATTAGATGAATGGGCAGGTAAATCATCAAGGTAAGGTTCTGCAATATGTTTGATATCGTGGAAAGCATATGACATGGCCCACTGGAAAGTAGCACCAGCATTTTTTAGGCCAAATGGTATTTTTTGATAAGTAAATGTTCCCCATGGGCAGATGAATGTTGTCTTATTTTGATTAGCGGATAGAAATTCAATCTGGTGATATCCTGAAAATCCATCCATGAAAGAGAAAATAACGTTGTCAGTGCAATTATCAATGATTTGGTCAATGAAGGGTGTGGGATAATTGTCTTTGGGACAATCCTTGTTCAGATCCTATAATCGACGCATACATGAATGATTCCTTTTTTTTAGCAACTGGAATGATGTTATAAACCCATTCCATCAAAGGGACATGATAGATAAATCCAGATTTTAACAATTTTTCAACTTCTACCTTTATTTCCGCGATTTACTTAGGATGAACAGGGCGAAGTTTTTGTCACACAATTTTAATTCCTGGGTAAGTTTTTATTTCATGCACAACAATCAAAGGATCGATCTCGGGCATTTCCTCGTAGCTCCAAGCGAAGACATCGTGGAATTATTTAAATAAAGTGGTGTAAGATGCCACTTTCTTGGGTGAACAATTAGCATCGAGATGAACATTTTCCATGATACCTTCTTTGATCGAGATATTTATAGCGATCGTAGAAGAGATGGTTCCTAAATTCCCCTCGGAAGTAGTATCCTGGGTAAGTATAGGAGATTGGGGAGAATCAACAACATCGAGGGGGAAGATAGAGTGTATATCTTCCTGAATTTCTTCTAGATGAGGAAGAAAAGACGTTCAATGATAGTTTTCATCCCAAGGTACCTCATCAATACTAAGAATTTCCATAATGGATTTGTCTAATGGAAAAATATAGGAAATGTAGTCAAAAGAAGAGGACAAGGAATTCAACCAAGAGGGAAACGAATAAGTGTTGGATGTTAATAGATGTTGGTCATCCAGGGAGGGAGAGGCAGATTGGATAGCATTGTATGAAGCCTCAGCTGGACTAAGTGGCATAGCGTCATCCAGTGCATCGTATGAAGCCTCAGCTGGACTAAGTGGCATAGCTCCCTCATCCAATATGGTGTGGTGAATGTGTTGGTTATGAACAACGACACCAATTTGAAAACCAAGTTGGTGAGAAAGTCGTGACTTGACGTTGTCTAGATTAAACGTGATACTATTTGACGACTCAGGATCAATGGCACTAATGGCAGCCAAGAGCATTCTACGTTGACTTGGGCAATGTTGTAGAACTTCAAGAGTAGAAATAGCACACGGTGCTTGAGCCAAATCTTCAACAATGTTGTAGTTTTGGGTGGCACGTGAACTAGGATTAACTCTTGAATTGTGTATAGTTCTCTTGGGAGGGCATAAAATAGAGTCAAAAGTAGGTTTCTCTATCTGAAGTGATCCACATGGAGGACTAACGGATGAGGGAGATGGATCCGGTGGAGTACCATTAGTGACCTTTTCTTTATCAGGTTTAGCCGGTGTGTCGTATGTGGTTGTGGGAATGGTGAGGTCAATCCCATTGAACATATAAATATGAGCATTTGTCGACGCTTCATCACTAGGAGGATGGTTGGAAGCACCCTTTGTGGGAGGGGAAAGTGCTTGACCAACCATGGATTTTTGCTGAGGAAAAGGTTGTGTTAACACGACAGGTTGGGAATTCCCTTTGAAATTTTTTGCAACTTCATCATGATGTGGACAGTCTCAGGTGAAATGATCTTAACCAAAAATAAGACATGGGAATTTCAGTTTTCGTTGTGGTTTCTTTTCAGTAGTAGGTGGTGAATTTTTTGTTTTAGGATATTCATTATTATTATTATTCTTTTTGGGTTGATTTTTTGTCTTATTCTTACCCCCGGATTGTTGTGAAGAGGCATATTGTGCTGCATTCACCTCAGAGATTTGAGTCGTGAGGGAGGTAGAGGAGAGTGAAGTTGAATGGTAACGGGTGCTGAAACAGAGCGATTTATAGCTCCGGCCGACTGTGATGTGGATTGGGTTTTGACGGTACCGATAACTCCATTCGCATGTGCCATGGAAGAAGGTTTGGATGGATCAGTAGGAGTATAGGTAGCATTTGGAATCAACTCATACAAAGTACTATATTGGGAGTAAACCAAATATAAGTACTGATCTCAAGAAATGGCTTCTTTCTCAGTGACTACACCACCCATGGCAACATCACGAGCAATCAGGGGTAAAAGAGATTTATTAAGCCATTCTGCCAATAGTTGGTCAGGAATGGTCACTTTAATCAACCTTCATCATTGTCTCCACTCATGAATGTGATCAGAGATATGGACGGAGTTCGTTTGAGGAAGGCAGGTTAAAAGTTTAGTACCTGTCTTGTAACGGATGGGTAATTGAAAATGCGTGAGAAAAGCCATAGAGAGGGAGTTGAAATCTTGAAAGGAACCACGTTGAAGTTCAATGTACCATTTGGCTGTAGAGCTCGTGAGTGTGCATTGGAAGAGACGTAAACGTATATAATCATCCATCAATGAGTTTGATGAACAAAATAAATGGAATGTCATCACATGGTTGTTTGGGTCTTCTCCAAATTTACTGTTAAATTGATGGATGTCAGAAGGTAATTTAGCAGGAATTACTGGACAAAAAGGAAAATGCAATATGGGATTATTTGTCAACCGATACAAGTCTGGTAGATCCAGAGTGGCAAGGAAGGGTAATTGTCGGTTAACCTGAGGGTGATATTGGTGTGGAATAACAACACCGGTGGGGCCATAAATGGGTTGAGGTGGATAATTGTATCTAGTAGTTCCTCCCATATATATTTTTTGTTGACCAGTATAGGTAGTATTTGATGCTTGTTGAGGAAAATTCATGAGTGGGGTGAAACCCGACAGATTCTAAGGAGTATAAGTCGGTTGATTTGGTTGTGGGGGATAAACAGTTTTCCCTTGAGGGGGTAAATAATTTGTCCATGAGGAGGGTATGTTGGCATGTTTTACAGGCAACGTATGCTTTTCATTGATGGCAAGTACAACAACGATGATGGCTTGAGTACAGGTATAATGTGTCAGGCGGGCACCAAAAGTATTTTGGGAAGACGCAGCAGAGCAAGCTCGTGAAGACTAGAAGAGATAGTACAGAGGTGCACGTAGAGTGCAGAGTATGCGTGTTTGTCATTGATGGAAAATATCATGACCAACAGCACAACGATGATCGCATGGCAAGATCATAAGCTAAAATTCCATTTAGGCTATCAGAAACAAAGACTCCATTTTGGAGTTCTGGATACCGGGAGTTGGAGGAGTCAAGAGTCGAGACTCTTCATCATATGAGTTCCGAAGTGCCGAAATGCGAAACACCGAAAATCTCAAAACAAGCACATCAACCGGAGTTTTTGATACTGGGAGTTGGAGGAGTCAAGAGTTGAGACTCTTCATCACAGGAGTCTCGAAGTGCTGAAATGTGAAACGCCAAAAAACCCAAAACAGGCACATCAACCGGAGTTTCGGATACTGGGAGTTGGAGGAGTCAAGAGTTGAGACTTTTCATCACAGGAGTCCCAAAGTGCCGAAATGAAAAATGCCGAAAATTCTGAAACAGGCACATCGACTGGAGTTTTAGATATCGGGAGTTGGAGGAGTCAAGAGTCGAGACTCTTCATCATAGGAGTCCTGAAGTGCCAAAATGTGAAATTGCAAAAGTGTTGTATGGATAAGCGCTTGGTCACCGCCAGTGGTCACATCGTCAAAGAGATATAGAGAAGAGCTCGAAGAGATAAGCTCCATTTCGGAGGTTGGGACATGGAGAGTCGAGACGACTAATCACAGAATCCCCGAAACGCGAAATGCGAAATGCATGTTCAGAATTGGCCCCTGGTCATAACCTATGGTCACATCAACGAAGGCTCAAGGGAGGAGATAGCACGAAGATAATCTCCATTTCAGAGATCGCGACTTGGAGAGATGAGATGCCTCACCACAGGAATGCCGAAATGCCGAAATGCTAAATTGTGAAATGGAGAAATAAGCGCGAGACCCATCATTTATGATCCAACAGTGCAGGTTATTCGAGAATATGATTGAAGGGCTAATGTTTCTCTTCACAGTTAATCAATAAGTGGCGATTCAGTTGCTGATATGGTTTTTGGAGGTTCACAGTGTAACTTATAGAAACGACTGATTGTTTCTACCAGAGGACTGGAAGAGACTTCATGGTGATCGCCAGAGAAGATGAAGAGTCTCAAGGCATCTGCCAGTGGAATGAAGAATGTTCAGGAGGCGATTGACAGATGGAAGAGCATTGAAGCCTGTAACTTCAACAGAGAGGATGAGCTCGACTATGATAGAGAGGACGAAGAGTCTCAACTGCTAGACAGGCTAAGGAATCTCATCATAACACCTAGTGATGATGGACACATGGGATTAACATCCAGAGAAGCTGAAGAGTTGCAATGATGATCAGGCAGAGCACTCGACATGAAGAGGATGCAAAAGCATTGTGCATAGGGGATGCACAAGGTGCACAGAGACTATAAGAAAGCAGAAAAAAGAAGAGATGTGTGGTGCTGGCAAGAGGAATCACACACGGGGAAATGGCATGCTATGGGGAGGAGCTGAAATACACAGAAGAGGCATAATTCAGAGAATCAAAATAAGACGCAGAGCATAAATCACAGCAGAACAAAATAATAGAGATGCATAGCTAAGACAGTAAAAGAAGGTTGAGGTGCACTTGTAGAGAAGAGCAGAAGATCAGAAAGCGCAAGAAGATGCAGGCAGAGAGACACTGATACAGGAGAGGAGAGAAGTGTAGCAGAAAAGTGATGAGACTGGTAATCCATTGATGAAAATTATATCACTGTAATAAGTTTCAATAGAAGAGATTTATATTTCAGGGTGGTAGGGAGGTGCTAGGGAGGAATGTTGTCCTCAGAGGTTCAAGTGGGTGCTTGAACGCAGGGAGTTGTAGCTTCCATCTGGTTGCAGCTAGAGAAACTAGGGTGGCAGGGTGGTGCAAGGGAGAACTGTTGTTCTCTGTTATACAGGTTGGTGCCTGTGTGATTGGAAGTTGGTGCTTCCATCCAGTTGGTGCTGGAACACGTAGGGAGTTGTTGCTTCCTTCTAGTGGGTGCTAGAGAAACTAGGGAGTTGTTTCTTCCTTCTAGTGGGTGCTAGAGAAACCAGGGAATTGGTGCTTCCTTATAGTGGGTGCTAGAGAAACCAAGGAGTCGGTGCTTCCTTCTAGTGGGTGCTAGAGAAACAAGAGAGTTGGTGCTCTCAGCAAGTAGCAGCTTGCAAAACAGAGGTAGTAGCCTCATTATGAGTTGGTGCTCATAAGTATGATAATGTATAGAATGTAAATATTACTTATCATATAAATAAGAAGAGGTTTTTACCCTTTATGGGTTTCCTCAGGAAATATCTGTCTCTATGTATCTCATATGTGTGAATGATTTTGAATGTTCTATTGCTTACTTCCCTGCATTATTGTGATTATCATTGAATTCCCTATAAAGAGCTTAAAATAAGCATAATTGTTTAAGCACGGTAACCACTGATTCACTCCCCCCCCCTCCCTCTTAGTTGTCCAACAGGGTAAAAATTAGCCCCTTGGGGAGGATAAACATTAGACCTTTGGGGAGGATAAGGTTTTTGTCCTTGAGGACCCCAGGTGGGATTTGGGACACCTAGATAAGGTTGTCCAAAAGATATTTCAGAAGGAATAGGATTTGATACTCCTCCTTGTGGGTTATGGTATGATTTCCCCCCAGGGTAGGGTTAATTAAACGTACCTCCTAAAGTTACTCCCCAGGATTGCGAAGTGTTTCCAACAAAAGAAGGTTTCCCCCCTACCATAGGTTGATTTACAACTGGGGTTTGACCAGTAAAGGGAGGTTTTCCTCCAGAAGGAACATGCAAAGGTGGTTGTCCCCCAGGAGGGGTAGGCCCGCTAAAGGATGGTTTTCCCTCGGGAGGGATAGTTCCACTAAATGGTGGTTTCCCCCCAGTCGGGATATGTCCTACAATTGGTTGTGTATGTCTGGAAAGGGTTTGCATTCTCTATTGTAAAGGCGTTATGGTGGATTTTGTGGAACACGAGGAGTTGTAGTATGAAAAGGTGTTATGGTGAGAGTAACGGTTCAAGTTCATTATGTATGAGGGGTAGTGATAAATCCAACATTGAGGTGGAATTGTGTTGACGTAATCGATGACATGTTCAATGGGATGATCAATAGTTTGACTGGATGGTCCTGCCTCAGCGGCAAGAGGATCATGAGGATTAAGAGGTTGTCGAATATATTCAAAATGCTCATAAATATCACGTCCCGATGGATTCCTCCATACAGAATGAGCAGGTGTTTGATGTGGATCTACTATGTTAGTAGTATGAACGGGGGTCCTAAATTCATCATTAAAAAGTGGTTATGTGGATCCCATATATGTCTCATTAATTGGTCTCAATGGAAAACCTTAGACTTATTCTTCTATAATATTACTGAATGAGTCTAATAGAACAAAGAGTGGTTCAATAGGAGCTTCTGACAAAGTTGTAGTATGAGGAGTGGGATCCTCAACCGTAACCAAGGCTCTTTCCAAATTTTCTAACAAAGGAGTAGCAACACTCCCAGCATCAGATCGATTTTCTATCTCTTCACGGTAGATGTCTTCTAGTGAATTAAGAGGTAAGGGTTGGTAGCCTTCTTCCGGAGGAAACCCTTGCATCCTACATGATATACAAATACCGTTATCGTCTATAGGCTTAATCTTGAAAAATTATTAAAACAACAGCACACGCTAAAAAAATCTAGAAGAACCAACAAGCAAATAAACTTTCTCTCAATGACCATACTAGTTGGTGATAAAATCCAAAATCGCGTGATCAAATTGAGAAGGGTCTAGGATATGGGTGTGTGGAACAGTTATGATGGAGACCTACTTAACGGACTTACACCTTGGTGCAAGCTTCCACATAGTAATCGCCGATTTACCCTTCAAGGAGCCCGAGTGAGTTTAACCACCGTCTGTTACAGTTACAGTGAAGACTTCCCTTCACCATCACCTTGTGTAAAGACCCTAAATATTATGGCTACTAAATACACCAACTTGTAGTCAGCCCCTGGGTAGGTATAGTTGACAGTCTAGTCTAAACGTATGGGCAGGATAACAAGTCTAAAATCCTTCGAGAGAATCGAGGAAAAGTGGACCAGTAGAACTCCAAAGGACCTCGACCGGATTCGGAATTCACGAAGCACCGAGACCAAATGAAGACAATTGGACCTCAAGAAGAACCCCCAATATGCAATCTTACTACTACAAACGGTTAAACCACGGAGGGATAATCTTTGTGGATCTCCCGAACGCGACCTCGTGCATAACCCCTGTGTGAGAGGGGGATCCCTAATAAGCTTATACGAAAATTGGATTTTCTCTCCCTATCGCAAGATGCTAATGTTTGTTTTGAATTATTTGGAGAGTTGTACTCATAGCCTAATCCAAAGCACTAATACTAGTCTAATGTTGGTAGAAGAATCTAAAAAGAAAAAGTTTGTAGATCAATTTTAATTAGCATTGATTTTTGTGGTTGTTCTTTACTCAGAGGTGAATGAGAGTGAAACTGATGATATTATGACTCGATTCCCAAAAAAAGCATAAGAAAAATGATAAACAATTGTTTCTTTCAACGAACTTCTATTTATGGGAAGGAGAAGAATCTTTCCTTTCACTATCAAACACAAAAATGTGGATATTTCATGCAATTCCTCTCAACAAGAATCCAATTCAAGGCTAAACTATTCAGAAAATGATTCTAATATCCAAAATCCAATCATGAAAATATATCTCTTTGTTTAAATATGAACTTTAATTGATTTGATTCGAAGCTTCTTATGCCAACCAGATTTCACTATTTTCAGTTTTAGACAATTGGAAGAAAGTATCATATAAACAAAAAACACACTCTCATAGTGATCAAACAAGAAGAAAAACAAATTCAAAATTTTCAAAAAGAAAACCAAAACTCAAATAAGAAATTGCTTGGAAAGATATAAATCAAAGACCAAAGGAAACAATACAAAGATCTATGGATTTCCTTGCAACAACTTTCAAACAATCAAATGAACGAGAAAGTATCAAAAACCAACTCAAGATCTCAAAGAGGAAGAGTGATTTCAAAACAAGGAAAAATTCTTAAAACCCCAAACAAAGAATACAAAACTCTTAAAAATAAAAAAAGTTGCAAGTTTTATAGAAGACACACACTGATAGCAAAATTCTTGAGAAAGAGGGAAAACCAAAAAGCACACCCAACAAAAATATCCCACAATTTTTCAACAGAAGTTAAAATCAGTGCTCTGGTTATATTAGCACCAGAGCACTATAGTGCTCCTTAGAGAACTGTAGGGGAACACCGATACTAAAATCAACGGTCTGGCTATTAGGGAAGAGGGGCACTGTTTTCTGAGAATGAGAAATTATCAACCCAGAAAACAAAACTCAGGAAGGCTTGATCATCATCCTGTGTAAGATGACTTCAAGACTAACAACACATGTGAAAAAGAGGGAAAAACACAGTGAGTAGGATCTGAAGACGGGAAAATACTAAGACAAGACCAAGTAAGGAAACCAAAACTGAAAGCTTTGATTCCCTAATGGAGTTGCCAATTTCTGTTGTAGTAAAATTCCCCTGCGGACAAGTGAATGTCCTCTTGGATCTTATACCCCTATGACCAAGACATGAAGATGCTAACATTGAACACTGACATTCCTTTAAATATAGCTAAACTAGTTAAGGGAAAAGAGGAATACATTATGAGTACCTTTTTATGAAGTTTTTCCTCACTCAGTCCGGGTTGAATTTGATATTCAAGTTCTTCAATGAGTTCTGCAATCCAATAGACAACGAAGACAAAGCATACATCCTATTCTACCAAGATTAGTTTGAAACTAGATTCATCAAAAAGAGACAAGCCCATGTAAAAGTACACAAACTTGAAGGAAACATGCCAAGCATATATATTAATGAGAACAAAACAAGGTGCTTACAAATTGTAGATGCAGATGAAATGGCCTCACCAATCCTCCTTGTCCAACCCCTTGCTCAAAATATCCACGATTAGAATGAAAATACTTTTCATTTATTATTCCCCCTTTTCACCATGAGAATGCCTCCTTATATAGGCTTTGAGAGGCTCAACCACCTTAGATATTCTTAGAATAAGTTGGGGATATGACTCCATAAGTTGTGGGGTTCCCCTTAGATCCAACCTTTGACTTGGATTCAAGCCAAACTGACTCTGGTGTTTCTTAGTTGTTCTTAGAGATAAGGGGGATTTGTCCCCAAGATTTTCTCAACAGATCGACGCTCCCTCAAATTTGGCTAGAGAGCGTTGTAGCGCTCCCTCTTAAGAGGACAATGAGCGCTAGTGCTCCTTTCAAGTGGGTAGGGGAGCGTTGATCTCCAAAAATACTTTTAGGATGATTATTCCTCAAGGTAAAATCTTGTAGACTTCACCAAATGATATATTTTCATATTCTAGCAAGTCTTAGAGGATTCCCCAAGTGTTCTTATGATGTCGTCCGTGATGCGACACATATGAGATGAAAGTATGATTTTTGTGACACTTGTGACAAAAGTGTGACACTTGCGATAATGACAATGAGAAATCATCGAAGTGAGTAATTTTGACTAATAACCAAGTCAATATCCCTTCTTGGAGGTACACCTAATACCTCTTCTGGGAATACATCTTTGTATTTTCTTAATCTGGAATGGTCCTGTAGTGTGGGTTTGTCATTCTCAACAGAGTTTAGTATTTGTATTGCATAGAAGGGACATCCCTTTCTACAATACTTCTTCACTTGGAGGGATGATATTTGTCTCACTGAGACAAGATTTTGAATCCCTTGTAGGGTTACCCTTCTTCCATCTTCATTTTCACATTTCAAAGTTTTACTGTAACAATCAAACTTGGTTTTGTGGGAAGCCAACTATTCCATGCCAATCAGCAGGTCATAATATCCTAAAGGAAGTATGTTTAGGTTTGCTTGGATGGAAAACCCACTTATAACGAATTGGCATGCTCGTATGACCTCTGTTAATTTTCTTTTGGTTCCAGTGGCTAGTTGTACCAGCCATGACTTAACATGTTTAACTTGTTGCAATTTAAATTTCTCAATAGTTTGAGGGGAGACATAACTCAAATTAAAACCAAGGTCAATTAAAATGGAAATGGGATGGTTGGAAATCGTACCTTCCATCTCCACCACTGAAGCTTGGTGGTCAGATTGTCTATTATCCAAGGCTGCATAAATTTGTGGCATGCTCCTAGCCACATAATTGATTGTGGTAGCCTCTTGGATGTTGTAGAACCTCTTATTTCTCTAATGCCTATGCAAATAGTCCCTTAGAATATGTTCCTCTCCTCAACCCCAACATTTAAAGGGTTATCTCTTTGTGTTATTAGTCTTACTTGGAACTTCTCCGAAAGTTTTATTTCCCCTCTAGGATGGAAAATTTTGTTGACACACACTTCTGGTAGGAACGCTCATCCTAGAGCTATTCCCATGGTTCTTAAATATCTAGGATTTAAGCCCCTTCTTATTGAATCCTGAATTGTTTTTCTTCTTCCAGTCTTCATGGGGTTATGTCTTATTCTTGAATTTCTCATAGAAATACCTTTCTTTTCAAAGAGTGTCTTCTAGAGTCTTTGGCTCATCAAACTTAATTCTATCCCGATTGGATTGAGGTAATCCACTAATAAATCGTTGCATATTTACCTTTTCATCCTTTATGTAGGGCACATACCTCATCAACTCGAGAAATTTGTTGATATACTCATCTATGGTGAGTTGCCCCAGCTTGAGTTCATAGAACTACTTGGTCTTCCCATCAAAGTACTTTTCTAATAGATACTTCTTCTTGAAGTATTTCTCAAATTGTTTCCATGACAAGTCCTTCTCATGGATTCCTTTCACATTCCTAAGGTCCTCCCACCAAATGGAATATTTCCCATTCAAGTTGAAAATGGCTATCTGAACCTTTACATTTTCAGAGTAGTCATGGACTCTAAAGTACTTCTTCAAGATGAGTAGCCAAAATTCTACTTCTTCCCCTTTATTATCTCTCCATCGAAGGTGGGTGTTTTGGATTTCTTTAAATCTTCAGGGTCATGACTCTTGAAATGTTTCCTCTTCTTTCTTATCCTTTGGGAATGGGAACTAGTTTTTCCACTAGAATATTCCTTGGAATAGTCAGTGTCCTCACCAAAGGAATCTTTCATTGAGTGTCTCTTGGCTCCATGTTGGGCCTTCCTGGAGGTTCTCCTCCTGGTGTGGCCACTTTCGGGACCATGCTTTTGTATATCAGATGGACTTGGAGTTTTGTTAGTGTGATTCCTGCCCACATGGATGGTAGTTGGACAATGTTGTAGTTTCCTTTGTATATCTGATAGACTTTGCAGTAGGACTGCATTAATTTCAGTCTCCTTTCCCTTCTCCTTTATCAATCTTTCATTGTCATCCTTACAACTCTGTAATTCTTACATAAGGCTTCTTATAGTTTCAGACAAATCAGGAGGGGTTTCCACCGCCCTCCTTTCATCAAATTTTTCCTCTCTATTATGGGATCTCTCCCCCAAATCATGGTGTGTCACCATCCCTTACGTTGTAGTTTTCCTACTATTCACTAACTGTTTGTGTGTTGATAAAACATTTTTTGTTAGTTACTAATCTACCAATTCATGAACAACACATATCATTGCAAAGTGAAGTCAACTTATTTATTTGGAAACATTAGCAACATACAGTGTAGACTTCCAAAACATCTATCAAAAGTAGAAGGTTTCATTCCTCTCTTCAGTAGAGGTTTAGACAAGTTTCTTATAGAATGGGGTTAAGTTAGGGTGTTACCCCACAAATTTCTCTAGTAATATTTTTATGCGACTCATGCATGAGCCCAAGCATTCCAAGTGTTGGTTCCATGCTTTGATACCAATTTGTAACACACCCGACCCCTAGATATTCTTTTAAGGGGTGGGACATCAAAATTTTGGTTTTCCTATCTATCTCAAATCCTAATACGAGGATCTCCATTGGCTACTACTCTCCATGAGACTTTTAACGATCACCACCACACTAAAATCTGAGCTCTGGTTTGCAAGTTATTGCCTCCCAAAGTTATCTAGGCTTTATTAGTTGGGGCCTTCGATGTTCGGCGTTGAACGCCCCTTTTTCTTAGGTTCGATATTCGAGAGTCTGGCATTTATTTTTTAGCTTCCTATCCAAAGTATCGAATACATGAACTTCCATATAGTCGTTGATCTATGGACATGCATCCCTTTATTCTCAATGGTCCACATTTACTTCGCGATTTTGAAATTCAGGAGTTTCCGCACTAGAGAACACCTATTCTCCGTAAGTGGAACTTCGTCGAAGTACTTAACACTACACTTCCTAGGTATGATCTAATGGCTGAGAGAGATCTCCATTGTATCCCTAGATCTACGACCCTCATATATTCATGACTTCAACCTTCGATTGTTTTTTAGGGTTGTGGTGTCATAAGTTTCGAATTCCCAAAGAAAAAAGGGCTAGCTCCTTTCGAACTATCATAGGGTTCCTAGAACCTAGACATATGGATTCTCCAATGAACCTCAAGTTGTGAGATCTACTCGTAGCCAAGATTTGGTTAAGGTCACAACACACCCAGAACTCCGAACTCCAGAATTTCTGAAGCCAGAGAGACTTAACTCCTTTCTGCTAGTGTGGGGTTCCCAGTCCTTGGTCATATGGGTCCTTTGGAAATTATTGTGGGCCAAGCAATAATATTTTTAGTGACAAATGGGTTAAGGACAAGGGCATGAGCCCTCGGTCAGGTGGGTGGATAGTCAGACAGAAACATCATTCTTCCATAGAGTTGAACCTGACATTCCATCTAAGGTAAACTCAAAGGGTTGGTAGGACTTAGACGTTTCAGTTAATCCTGCCCCAACTCTCCTACAGATTCACACCCCATAACTCTCTAACAACTAAAATGAGGTAAATCAAAGACCAAGTAAATATAGCAGTTTACATAAGAAAATTATCATTTCTAATAATTGTTCAAACACTACAAGACTTAACAATAAACACATAAACTCATTCATCACATCTAATGTATTACACAGAGTATGAAAATACTGATCAAAACTGAAAAATGTGAAGTGACTGCTGAAAGGGGCATATGTTTCCTCCCAACCATAGGCACAACCACTCCTGATGGATTTACCACTGGCCACCTCAAGCTATACCATGATGATCTGAGAGAGATTCTTTATCCTTGCTCCATGACAGTCGGGGACGAAGGTTTCTCTCCTCCTCCCATAGGATCTTGGAAACCGGATTCCTCTACACCAAGCAAGGAGGTCTGCGCGAGCACTTTCTCAGTCATTCGTCAGCCTCGGTTATCAGCCTGTAGTGAGATCATTCCCAAGGATTATTACAACCAAAGCAAGATTTCTTCTCATCTTTTTTGTCAACTCCATAGTTGAAGCATGCTCACTTCTCTTCTCTAGAGATGGTTTTCTCTACTTTTATTCCTTGCATATCTGTCTTTGTCCCCCAAATTACCTCCTTTCTTTCCTTCCTCATCAAGGTTGTGTGGGTATGAATCCCTATTCGTAGTTAGGACTGGAAGCCTTATAGATGGGTACCCTGCCCCATCTCCTCATTAACTCTTGAGGATGGCCTTCCAACTACCAGCCTGACTGGTAATTCATTTCTGGGTGAGAGGATTGTTGAGCAATTACACCCAATAGGTAATGGTCTGGTGAGGTTCATCTCAACCATTCTTTATTTCCCCTCACCATATCTCTCATAGAATCCATGGTATATCTTGGAACATTCCCCCCTTTTAGTAGTTGTGCAACACATTTCCAATTTCTATTAATAAAAAAAAATTCATACATTAACCCTTTTATACAAAGGTTCATCAAATCAAACATTCACACATATTTATTCCGCTATAGTCTCTTGGCCAGTTATAGTTCTATTTACAAACTGGGGGAAGCATGGGTATTACAACTATGTAAACCCTCCATATACTTGAGGAGTACATTTGTGATCTTGGGAGAGATATCTAGCATGGTGGCCATCTTTCTAAACTTAGTGGTGTTATTCTGCACACTCTACCCTTTATTTTACCCGAAGTAGTGCCACGAGATCCATTGGTCCTATACATACTTGATAGGGTAGAATTGGGACTTGATGGGGGTTTTGAAGTCCTCCCACCTGGTTACTAATGGATCGCCCTCCAGCCTAAGAGTTTTTGTATGGATTTCCCACCAAGTTAAATAATGGCCATCTAACTTCAGTTTGAAAAATTATATCTTTTGTTCTTCATCTATATGGTGAACGTTGAAATAAACTTCTAGTTGATGCAACCAATGGTTCAATTTTAATGCATCGATCTCACCTTGGGGATTTATGTCCACTTTTTCTTCCATATTGAATAAATACTATGAAGGGTTTATGGTACTAGAACTCGAATTCTCTTTCTTGGGTTATTTCAATGACTCCTTTTATGGGCTTTGTTATCCCTTGATTTCCCTTCTAATCATATCTCTGAGTTTGAGTCTCCAAATTATTTGAATGGTCTGATATTGCTTTGGATAGAGCTTCCATGAGGAGGGGCATATTATGAGATATGTCAGGTACTTACTTTTCCATCCTCGCAAATCTATCCTCTATTGGATATCAAGGGTTTTTATGGACAAACTCGTCATCCATGGCTAGGGTTTCGCGACTTTCCTCTTAAACCGATTCTTGGATCCCTGCGAATTTCCATAAATAAACCAAGAAAAATTTCTCTAATACCAATATGATCTGTAAACTATCATGGATATTCCATTGGATAGTTTGTCACACCAGACCTAACAAAATACTGAAATCTTTACTGTGAAGGTTAATTTCCTTTAGATCTCAGATTCTTTAATTTCTGGTTTTCTTCTTAAAAATGTATGAAATATCTAGAATATGAAAAATAGAGAACATAAATAAAACACTCACACCCCACCCATACATAAACACAATATATAACCAAGGAAACCCAATATGGGAGAAAACCCAGCTAGAAGATGAGGTTGCTCTGCTCTCTTTTCTTCAAATGAAAGTACAAAGAAAGAGACACTCTATATGGAGTTTCCTTTGACACTCTGGCCTGTATGGCTACTAAAAAATCTATCATCCTCTATTATGCTCTCAAAATAATTATCCTAGGTTCTCTTCTCAACTATGGAACAAATACAATTCTAAATAATGGAACCAAATATCCTCCTAACAACTGAATATTTAACATCACTTGATAGCCATATAGGGGTAGGGTTTTGACTTCCTCCAACCCTTAATTTTGATAAGGTTTTGGACCTTCTAGAATATTCTTAAAAATCCATATGCATTTAGCCCCATATGCATGATTAATGGGGGTTGACGTGGAATCCACTCGTACAATGGTGGTCAACAAAGTAGGTCAACTTGCAAGAAGCATAACTTTTGCATAGGAGCTCTGGTTGATGTGATTTTTTCACCGTTGGAAAGGAATCAATGTGTAGGGTAGCGTCAAGGGGTCCAAGATAAAGATGGGAAAGTTTTGACCCCCAACAATGTCAATTTATGCCTCAAAATGGCTCTAGAAGGTTTCAAACCCCAATTTTCCAAAATGGGACATGCCATTAAAATGATCCTGCAAGATGATTCCTCCAATTTTTCCCACTATGAAAGGATTGATATAGATGAAAAATATTATAATTATCCAATCTGGATCACCCATAGTATTCAAGTATGCAAAATAATATGTTGATTCTTGCAATGTATACTAGTGAACTGAATGACCTTTCAAGAAGGATGAGTTGCAATTACACCTAGTAGATGAATTGCTGACCTTTAAGAAATGGGTAGTGGACATTATTGGCTTCATTAATACTCCTATTAAGAAATATGGGAACAAATAAATTATCGTCGTGAAAACTTACCTTACCAGATTGATAAAGGGAACACCAACCTGAGACTACAACATGCATATAGCCATAAGACTCATCTTTGAAAATATTATATCTAGGTTTGAATGTCCCATAAATTTAATGATTGTTCAAGGTAAACATTTCATGAGAAACACTATTAAAAACTTAACTCAAGAATTTATGGTGTAGCATTAGACTAGTATCCCCTATAACACACAATCCAATGAGATGCTTGAGGCATTCAATAATATATTAGAGTAGGGTTTGGCCAAGGTTTTTGTTGTTAACCACAATGAATAAGATGAGTAGATATCGATAATGTGAAGGAAACCATATTGCAACAAAGAATTTTATGAAATACACTCCTCTCAATTTGGTATGGTCTACAGGAAAGAGGTGGTAGTACTTGTATAATTTCTAATATCAAGACTATCCATTGTTCAATCTATAAAAATATTAGAGGAAGAATCAATATAGAGCCAAATTGAAAAGTTAAAGGAATTAGAGGAATATCACTTCTTAGCATAATAAAACTAGATGATTGAGAAGGCATGGTTGAAAGAATGTCATTATCTCCATAAGAACAACAATTTTGAGAAAGGAAACTTGGCACTACTATAAAACAACAGATAAATCAAACACCGTAGCAAGTCGTAGATGCATTGGCTAGGACCTTTTCTAGTCATTTACATCAAGGATTCAATGTTGATGAAGTTGGCATAGCTTAATGGACACTTCAGGAAGGGTGGGTGAATGGTTCCAACCTAAAACCATTCACTTCTCCACCAAGTTGTAACACTCCTAAAAGGGAGAGCTATATATTATTGTTTCTTATGTTTTTTTTTTCAATTCAATAAGTCTTAGTCCTATGGATAATCCATTTAGTACAATCATGTTAGTTGAATAAATCTTAACCCTATGATTAAGGGAGTCTTTAGTTAGTTGATTCAAGTTGTGAATGAAGGTCAAAAGTTTGATTTTATGAGTTTTTTTGGTTTTTTGTAGAAGCCAAGAACCACCTTTGTAGTCGAGGGGTAAATTATCTTTCTAAATTGTCAAGTTAGTAAGAAAATCAAGACAATATAGATTCCTTGAGTTGCATTGGTGTGCCACAACACCAGGTTGTTAAACAAAATAAATGGGTCAAGTCAGTTGGTATGTTTACATTAATATTATTTGAATTACACTCAATGAATTAATTAAGTTAAAATGTGGAAATGACATGAGTTAGGTTAATGGGCAAGTGAGAGGGTTCAATTGACAATTTCAAGGATTATGTCATGGAACAATTAATCTCAATTATGGAAAAAAATCAAAAGTAAATCTACTCAGATATTGTCATAATTACCACTCAATACAATCACATTTCAAATTTATGGTAATTAGATCTCGATATTCAATTCAACAATTTATATAAGCTAAATCCGCCAACCTATTAGGTCATTCTATAAATTGAAGAGTTGAATAAGTGACAAGTTCTTGATAACTAGTGAGAACCAATTTATTGCTTATGCACCAGAGTGGAGGCCAACAAGCAAGGATTCAACAAATAATCCAATGAATGTCAATAATTTATATTATAAGGGAGCCAATGATAGAGAACATGGGAAAAGTAATTATCTGCACGATACTAGGAAGGAAGTAAGTGGTGGTGGATGACCCCACATCGACCCTAGAGTCATTCAAAGGGGACATTTCAAGGGAAAGTTGGAATACACCTTAATCATGGAGCACAATTTCACAAAGGTTGAGCAATTCCTAAACCTACAATTGGTGTGCTACATGTAGGTAATTTAGTTAAACAACAAAGGAATAGTAATAGAAATGGTTGATGAAATGTAGCCTCTTAAAGTATTATCCCTTTTGAACTTGTTGCACATGCCCACCTTTGGGTTGCCAACACTAGTGCAAAGCTACGTAAATTTCCTATTGTGTAGAGTGCACTTGGGGAAACTCTATCTCGAAACGCCTTACCCTTTCTTGCTAGAGCATGTTTAAGACCTCATAGTTCATTTAGTGGATGGGGAAACGGTTAGCACATCCTTACAACTGCACAAGAGTGACAAGAAATTTGGAGAGGAGTACTTGTGCACATGACATGGAACCCATAGAGGACATACATGGGATGATATCATCTCCATTAAATCAATTCCTATGAAAATAGTGGCCAAATACTATCTTGTTAGGCAATGAGAAAGTAAAAGAAGAAATAATGCACTCTTGGCATTCCTCTAGCAGTTGAACTTGTTCAAAAGGTAGGTGCCTAAACTAGTGTCATATATTCTTGAATAAATTTAATTAGGTCACCATTGATTCCCACTCAAAGATGTCAGCTTTTAACTATGTATACTCTTTATTTTAATTTTCCATGTTCAACTGGGAACCACCATGAGCCTGTCGGCTAAGTCAACCGAAGAAAGGGTTGATTTCAATAACATTCATTCCATGGAGTTCCATAAATAATATTGACTATGTATAGTTCAACGACAAGGAATTCACTTCCTGGTATAAGAGGATGATGTAGGTAGCCATGCATCTATCCTAGTTCCCCACAAAAAATATAAAGCACTTAGATCTAAAGTGGTTAAAATTTGAGGCTACCTGAAGAAATAAGTATGCCAAGGTGATCATGGAAGGTGTAGAGAGGATTGACGTAAACCTTTTACCTTTCATCCTCATAGCAAAAACTATCACAAAATAAGTTGAGAGATGGTTAGGATTTGGGACCAACATAAATGAGCAATGAACCTTCTTCCTTTTCCAAAAGAAGAAGTTGAATGAAGGGGATGCATTTGAAAAATTACCAATCATGTAACATGGCTCATTACATGTAATTGAGAACCATTGCAATAAATGAAGCAAAAATAACCAGAGGTCATCACCTCATCATCTCAAATCAAAGAAGTGGGCTATACATCTAGGGTTTCCAGTGGAGCAAGACCACTCTCTCAAATGCCTTGGATTGTCACCATAGTTAAGGATAGCTAGACATGAGAAGAAATATACCATGGTGTTACATAACTAGTATAGATATTGAACCATAACCCACTTACAAAAAATCCTAGGAGTCATCAAACCCCAACCACAAGACATAGGCTATTGATAGAGGTTTAAGGACTAGATTCTATAATGAAGGAAATCTAGTTTGGGACTTTGCACTGGCCACAACTAGAAAGCACCAAAATGACACCCCATATTCATTTGATAACCCCATTATAGGTTAAGAAAGAGTAGCCTCATAAGGTTGATGTTGACCTAATTGAAAAATAACAGCCTCCTTCCCTAATAGATAGGTTTGAGATTAAAATGGACCCTCAAGAAATAATTGAGGGACAAGAAACACAAGGAGAATACAAGGGTATGGAAGGATGCAACTATAATAATGGTCACAACTAAGAGAAAAACACTCACGAAGGTTCCAAAAGACTAGCCTAGACCCCACTTACTACAATCGAGGGAGACAACAAGGATCCCAATACATACCTAGCTAGTGGGTTGAACCAATAAGAAAAGAAAGAGGAGAAATAAGGTGAGAATAAATATGAGGAGATGAAAGATGTCACATTGGATGTAGGTTATATGCATGAATCCAACATCCCTCTTCCACCCCAAAAGATAGAAAATCCACCTAGGATTTGAGTGCCTCCACTAGATTAGGAAACAACCATGAAAATCATTGTGCAAATAGACTAAAATAAATAATATTAGTTTGTGTTGAGGTAGGGACACTATAAGAAATTACAAATTATGTAATACATCATAGTCAATGTGAACAAAAGGATTCAAAATGAAACCAACCACTTCGACACGATCATGGACCTAGATTACATTGAATAAAATGGCTAACATAGTATGGTGATCATCAATTAGAAGACATTAACTCAAATGGATCCTACAACACCACTGTATCCCAAAGTCGTGCAACCCTAAGATATTGCCTAGGTCCTAACTAAAGACTTGGTAAGACAACATTTTATTTTTGGAAATGAGATTATCCATAGGTTACCAGAGAGAGAGAGAGAGAGAGAGAGAGAGAGAGAGAGAGAGAGAGAGA
>JZKD02S1649168.1:82273-95621 GCA_000966675.3 Picea glauca | reverse complement strand
GTCAACTCAACCATACCAACTAGCAACACGCACCATGCACCAACTCATTACAAGTCAATGCATGTGCTTTGACATCACCATGCATGCACCTTGATTGACTCAACCCTGCATGCGCCTAGGTTTTGCCACTTATCACTCTGAGAGTGATACATGTTGTGACGTTCAACTTCCATATGCCATCCTAAATGGCGACCATACTCGCTAATAATAGCACTGTTAAAAATAGACATGCTAAAAATAACAATCCGCACGAAAAAAATGAAACGGCCAAAAATGTGTGGGGCTGCTAGGAGAACCCTACCAAATACAGTATGCTGGCATTGCTAAAAATAGAATCTTGTCGCACATCACTGAAAATAAGCTCATCGGATTTGATTTTCTGCAAGGAACCCAGATATGTGCTCGGAATCGTCATCTGAACCCTAGAACTCCAACTGCTAAAAATAGTAAGTTCTTGCATGTCGTTCGAAAAAGGCTCACTAGAATTATGAGCTTGTAAGGACTCTGAATATATGATCAAAACTACCATGCAGACCTCTAAACTTTGTCTCTAAAAAGTTGGAAATATGTGAAAAAGAACCATTCTAATCCATGAAAACATGTGCAAACTATATCTCTGAAACAAAAAACACCACTATGCCAATCCTATACCTGAACTCTTATGGGAACCAACTATGACTCACGCAAAGCTATCTCTGGGAAAACTGTATGAATGCCATCCAAATAAGACATGTTGCCTCTTAACCCTCGGGATTTGCAAGTGAGAAAATCCAAGGGTTAACAATGACAACTCAAGGGGACAGGATCCCCCTGCAGGATGTCGAGAACCTATGAATCTCTATGTCTAGAACCATGAATAATACTCTGTGAGAAACATGGAGAAACATGTCGGTAGACCCCTATGCTTGTCTATAAAAGAGAAATGTCCTACAAGTTGACCTATGATCCAAAATGCCTATCTAGTGGGAAATGGAGTCAATAATAAATATGGTCTTCCCGTTGACCGGTTGCAAAAAGGGGGCCTCATCCAAATCCGCTACTCGCTACCACCTACCATCTACACTTCTCCCTGTCTAAAATGTGTTGAAGTCGACACATGGGAGAGAGTCACCTAGTCATATGTCAATATGTAAACACCTGCCAGGCACGAAGGAACCCACTAATAAGGCTAATGGGCCCTAAGGTACAAGCACAACCTTTCAATGTGAAAGATGTACCAGAGTCAAACACTAACAAGGATCATTCGATCAAGGCCCAATGATGATTACCGTTGTCGAATGAAAAATGACTGCCAATGAGGCTAATGGCCATCAAAGTGCTCCACCTCTGGATCACCTCCAGATGATGTGTCGGAGTCGATATGGGATGACCTGCTAAAAGGAAAAGCAATGATGAAAATATTTTCCCTCGGCGCAAAGTGACAACTCAAGAAGATATAGGATGTATGGTACCATGTCCCTACCGTTGGATGAGGGAGACAACTAACTCATAGCAGAAAAATCAATGGAAAGTAATGAAGAGACAAACCATAAGAAGACTCAAGACTCTCCTATGTCTCTTCAACTCTACCCTTCCTAATGGACTCAAATGCTTCAGAATATCAACAAACTCACCGACATCTAGGTTCACTATAGATATAAGATGACAGAAAGACTTGGAAAACATATGATAAGACACTCAGAGCTTTGAGCCAAGGTTTCAAAAAACTGGACAACAATTATTAGGAAACTAAGACCATCCTCATGCGAAGCACTAATTGTTGATTTTTCAATATACAAGGTTTAAGCATGAAGTTCATTCCTTTTTAGCATTTAACTTAAACCATAAACAATATTGTTGCAGCAACCAAGATCACAAGAAGAAACACCATGCACATGTACACAAGAAGTATCCTGGGAAACCCTTCTCAACAAGGGAAGAAAACCCAGCCAAAATCCTTTGCTATATTCTTCCAGAGAAAGACCTTCACCACCAAGAAAACCTAGCACACAAGAAGGTGCTTACAAACCCTAGAAGTCTAGCGCCCAAGAGAGGTGCGCACTTTTCCCAAGAAGATGTACTTGCTGAAATTTTCAAACTCACACAAAAGATATGATTCCTCAATGGGGAATCTACCTTTACTTATATTAGACTTGACCTATCAACAGAAGTATCTATTGGCACAACAGGGCCAACCTCTCTGACCCACAATATAATTAATAATAACTAGATTAATTATCTTTTACATTTTTTATCAATTAAATTAAGGTGGGGCCGACCTGTACCCCTTTACATTACAATTAGGGTTACAGGCAGGTCTAACTCTTGAACAATATAGCAAGGGATCTCATACACCCACTAGTGCTCAGCCACTAGGGGCACATCCATAGGGATGCCCATCTCTCTATCTCACTGCGTCTCACAGGAGAACCACACTCACTAGTTCTTAGCCACTAGGATCACGTTCACCTGTGCTCATCCACAGGCATGTCCACTCAACATATCTTCTTCCCACTACATTACACAGGAGAGTCATCTGGAGTTCATCATCTCAACTCTTTGCTCAGAGGAGGCTAATACATCGTCTTCACCTNTCATACACCCACTAGTGCTCAGCCACTAGGGGCACATCCATAGGGATGCCCATCTCTCTATCTCACTACGTCTCACAGGAGAACCACACTCACTAGTTCTTAGCCACTAGGATCACGTTCACCTGTGCTCATCCACAGGCATGTCCACTCAACATATCTTCTTTCCACTGCATTACACAGGAGAGTCATCTGGAGTTCATCATCTCAACTCTTTGCTCAGAGGAGGCTAATACATCGTATTCATCTCTGTCTCATAACGATGCACCCAGCTCATGGGAATTCACACGTTCACGTCTGACTCTTGAACAATATAGCAAGGGATCTCATACACCCACTAGTGCTCAGCCACTAGGGGCACATCCATAGGGATGCCCATCTCTCTATCTCACTACGTCTCACAGGAGAACCACACTCACTAGTTCTTAGCCACTAGGATCATGTTCACCTGTGCTCATCCACAGGCATGTCCACTCAACATATCTTCTTTCCACTGCATTACACAGGAGAGTCATCTGGGGTTCATCATCTCAACTCTTTGCTCAGAGGAGGCTAATACATCGTCTTCATCTCTGTCTCATAACAATGCACCCAGCTCATGGGAATTCACACGTTCACGTTGTGCTTAGCCACAGGTACGTCCAACTCAGCAGATCTCCTTTCTCATTGCATTACACAGGAGAATCATCTGGAGTTCTTCTCAACTCTCTGTAAGGAGGAGGCCATCTCTACATTCCAGTTCTGTCTCAGATAGGAACCACACACCCATCTCAGGGCTCTCTCTCAGGTTTGTGTCTGGAGAATGTCTCACGCAACTTTAATCATCAACACTAATTACACAGAAAGACATGACCACACGCTGATGTAACATGGAAAAAATCAGCAACTCTAACCCTAGGACTAAAAGAGGAGAACCTGAAAGAAAAATCTGCAAAACGAAAGAGTTAACTTGTTGTCCCAAAGCATAAAAAACAGCGAAAATGAAAACAGTAAATGGACTCTAATACCCCAAAACCCAAAAACAATTATTCTGAAAGTTGTTAGAGCTATCATGATCAATCAACATAATTGAATGACCAATGTAACCATGCAGCCAAGTGATCCGATAGATAAAAAAGATCAACATAGTCAACCCTCTAGTGAAATCTGTTATCCCTACTTTTTGGGATAACTAGGAGATCATGTCTCGAGGCCCACAGGTCCTAGACATGGAGTACCGAGAGCAGGATTTCCCTGAGCATGGCCCTGGAGGGCCCACCTTTTCTTCTTCCATCGTCTTTATCTTGTCAGCAGCAGCAGCATCCATCACCATCGGCTTGGTCCAGTATCAAAAAAGGTTCTTGCTCCATGAGGTAATTAGTCCAGGTATCATGGTATGTGTCACTTTTGATCATTAAAATCTTTAAATATATGCATCTAATTCCTTTTATTTCTAATGACTGCTTGGATCTTACATTTGCTCACTTGACCATGTTTGGGGGGATTGACAGGGTGCCCTAGCAATCCTGTGTCTGTAGATTTTGGTCTGCCACTGGGCAGGTTTCTGAAAAGCCACCGTCTGCTCCCATCATAGCACCACTGTTTCATCTTAATTCCCACTCACTTGTCCCATTCCCCTTAGTCGGGCATTGGGTTGACCTATTTTCAAGACTGCACCTTATCTCGTGGGAAGGGGCTAAAGGACCAGAAGGTAAAAGCAAGTTGGTAAACGATAAAAGCCTAAGAATAAAACCCCGAGATGCTTCGCCCAGGGATCCCCAAGAAAGCAATAAAAGGCTTCTTAGCAAGAAACAAGAGGGACCTAGAAAAATAATAAAACAAGANTCCACAGGCATGTCCACTCAACATATCTTCTTCCCACTACATTACACAGGAGAGTCATCTGGAGTTCATCATCTCAACTCTTTGCTCAGAGGAGGCTAATACATCGTCTTCACCTTTGTCTCATAACAATGCACCCAGCTCATGGGAATTCACACGTTCACCTTGAATTCACACGTTCACCTTGTGCTTAGCCATAGGCACGTCCAACTCAGCGGATCTCCTTTCTCATTGCGTTACACAAGAGAATCATCTGGAGTTCTTCTCAACTCTCTGTAAGGAGGAGGCCATCTCTACATTCCAGTTCTGTCTCAGATAGGAACCACACAACCATCTCAGGGCTCTCTCTCAGGTTTGTGTCTGGATAATGTCTCACGCAACTTTAATCATCAACACTAATTACACAGAAAGACATGACCACACGCTGATGTAACATGGAAAAAATCAGCAACTCTAACCCTAGGACTAAAAGAGGAAAGCCTGAAAGAAAAATCTGCAAAACGAAAGAGTTAACTTGCTGTCCCAAAGCATAAAAACAGCGAAAATGAAAACAGTAAATGGACTCTAATACCCCAAAACCCAAAAACAATTATTCCGGAAGTTGTTAGAGCTATCATATGATCAATCAACATAATCGAATGACCAATGTAACCATGCAGCCAAGTGATCCGATAGATAAAAAAGATCAACATAGTCAACCCTCTAGTGAAACCTGTTATCCCTACTTTTTGGGATAACTAGGAGATCATGTCTCGAGGCCCACAGGTCCTAGACATGGAGTACCGAGAGCAGGATTTCCCTGAGCATGGCCCTGGAGGGCCCACCTTTTCTTCTTCCATCATCTTTATCTTGTCAGCAGCAGCAGCATCCATCACCATCGGCTTGGTCCAGTATCAAACAAGGTTCTTGCTCCATGAGGTAATTAGTCCAGGTATCATGGTATGTGTCACTTTTGATCATTAAAATCTTTAAATATATGCATCTAATTCCTTTTATTTCTAACGACTGCTTGGATCTTACATTTGCCCACTTGACCATGTTTGGGGGGATTGACAGGGTGCCCTAGCAAGCCTGTGTTTGTAGATTTTGGTCTGCCACTGGGGAGGTTTCTGAAAAGCCATCGTCTGCTCCCATCATAGCACCACTGTTTCATCTTAATTCCTGCTCACTTGTCCCATTCCCCTCAGTCGGGCATTGGGTTGACCTATTTTCAGGACTGCACCTTATCTCGTGGGAAGAAGGGGCTAAAGGCCCAGAAGGTAAAAGCAAGTTGGTAAACGATAAAAGCCTAAGAATAAAACCCCGAGATGCTTCGCCCAAGGATCCCCGAGAAAGCAATAAAAGGCTTCTCATCAAGAAACAAGAGGGACCCAGAAAAATAATAAAACAAGACCTGGTCAGAGGATAGGGGGTCTCATCACGAGCCAGCCTATTAGGTCCATGGGTACCTAGCAGTATGACATTGCCCCCAGTTGGTTACCACACCAGGGCAGTGACTCTTGGTTGCATGGCCAAGGGAAAGGGGGTCTCATCACGAGCCAGCCTTCTCATTTCTGTGAAAGTACTTGTGGGTAACGCTGTCAGCTCTGGTCACCATGCCAAGGCAGTTTCCCCTGATTAGCTCTTCAACAAAAAAAGCAAAAAAAATAAAAATAAAAGAATAAAAGAGAATAAAGGCAAGAATGGGCTTGGAAAGAATGCATCCATGACAGGTACAGCTCGCCTTCTACAAATGCACCCACAGGTAACACTTTTGCATCCTTGGCCCTCACTGCACCCACATGCTTGGACATCCCCTAACCACATCACCCACTTACATGGCTTGGATGAGGTCTCTTCCGGAAACTTTCCTTTTCTAGTGGACACTAGCCCAGTAGGACGCCTTGTCTTTTTCTCCAGACTTGTATTGCAGGCTTGTGTAACATCTTTGAGTTGTTAATTGATGTATTAGGGATTTTATGCATATGTTTAATAATATTGATGATGAGATGTGATTGACATTGCTATGATCCCTATGATTGATGAGCCTATGGAGGGCGTAGCCTTTGATGTGTANCCAAGGGAAAGGGGGTCTCATCACGAGCCAGCCTTCTCATTTCTGTGAAAGTACTTGTGGGTAACGCTGTCAGCTCTGGTCACCATGCCAAGGCAGTGTCCCCTGATTAGCTCTTCAACAAAAAAAGCAAAAAAAAAAAAACAGAATAAAAGAGAATAAAGGCAAGAATGGGCTTGGAAAGAATGCATCCATGACAGGTACAGCTCGCCTTCTACAAATGCACCCACAGGTAACACTTTTGCATCCTTGGCCCTCACTGCACCCACATGCTTGGACATCCCCTAACCACATCACCCACTTACATGGCTTGGATGAGGTCTCTTCTGGAAACTTTCCTTTTCTAGTGGACACTAGCCCAGTAGGACGCCTTGTCTTTTTCTCCAGACTTGTATTGCAGGCTTGTGTAACATCTTTGAGTTGTTAACTGATGTATTAGGGATTTTATGCATATGTTTAATAATATTGATGATGAGATGTGATTGACATTGCTATGATCCCTATGATTGATGAGCCTATGGAGGGCGTAGCCTTTGATGTGTAGGACCATGCCTGACGAATAGGTACCATTTGGACAGGTACACATGGGGAGATTATCAGTTCGGATCTCCATGGGGCTGAAGAGCCCACTAGATGGATGTTGAGACCCCATCAGGGGGCAAAGATAGAACAAAGGTTGATCAGGGGCTTTGCACCGGAGAAGAAGAGAATGTTCCACCAGAGGCACCCCGACACAGCTTGACCTAGGGGGGTTGAGCCTTTTTCAGTGAAATGTTGGCCTTGGAAGGCCTGGGACGTCACCCTTGATGACCATGAGGTCATCCATCCTATTCAACGTCTTGGGAGGCAGACTGGACAGCAGTGGCATGTGTGGCAGGTTGGAGAAGCCCAGGGAGGGCTAACGTTTTGCTCCAGGATGCTTCATTTTCCCTAGAAGGGGCTAGCACCTCTCTTAGAGGAGCTTCTATTCTCTTTTCAGCTTGATTAGGGTTTAGATTTAACATTTTAATGTAAAACAGTATGATTTTGGTATTTTGGCCTTGTCAGCCTTTTACATGACCTAAAATGTAAAATTAGGTCATGGAATGGAATAAATGAAGGATTTTCACCTTCACTTTTAGATCATCTCTGACTCACTCATTAGGGAGGTCTGAAATTTGCACCCTCTCTTGGGTTATTGGCTGATTTAGTGATGTGCACTTGTTGAAGAAAGACTATTTTGGCATTTCTCTTGAAGGAAGGTGTTACAACTAGGGTTTGCATTTATATTCCTGATGAATTGTAAGTATTTTTTTGCAAAAATTCTTGAATGAATGGTTGTAGTTCAATTTCTTGCATATGTTTATGATTATTGCTAGACAAAAACCCTAGGTGACAAGCACACAAGTAGGTCCTTGTCTCATGTCCCCTGATAGAGAATTTTTTAGCCATTGTTGAAGAAAGAAAGAACCTAGCCGTAGCTACACTCCTATTTCTTCTTCCCCTTTGCTAGCCGTGCCTTTTACCAGCTAAGAAGAGGAAGACGTCTTGAAGCCTAGGGTTTCTACACTTTGAGGCCGATTTTTCTAGGGTTTGATAATAGAGCCTTACTGCTACAACACTTTGTTTTATCAAACCCTCTTGTCTCAGTTTATCCTTTATGCTAGCCGTTTTTTCCATCTAAGGAAGGAGGAGAGAGAACGAGGCCTTGCCATAGCAACACCGGAGTGAGCCTCTCTCCCTAGGGTTTTGATTCTGAGGCCCTGCCATAGCAGCACTTCAGAACTCTTCCCTCTAGTCCTTAGTCGTCCTCCTTCAACACTTGTGTCCTTCACTCTTGACTCCATTAACCCTAAGGCACTGATCTAAAGTCCTCCAGCRTTGAAGTGAACTTGATCACACTACTTTCCAAAACTTGAGTCAAACCCTAACTACTAACCCTAGTCTAGGAGCTAACCCTACTAACCCTAAATGTTGTCGTCATCTCATGCTATTACATCATTAGTGTAGCATCGTTTTGTTTATTAAGCAATTGAATGGTGTTTAAATCATTTATTGAATGAAGCATTGATTGGTCACTTTGAATGCTATATCGTTCCAGTATTTATTGGTGAAGTAATATTACTTTCATTGCTATATTTATAAACATTGACTTCGTCAATATTTATTGCCATAATTGCTTATATATTTATCANACTGATGTATTAGGGATTTTATGCATATGTTTAATAATATTGATGATGAGATGTGATTGACATTGCTATGATCCTTGTGACTGATGAGCCCATGGAGGGCGTAGCCTTTGATGTGTAGGACCATGCCTGACGGACCGGTACCATTTGGACCGGTACACATGGAGAGATTATCGGTTCGGATCTCCATGGGGCTGAAGAGCCCACTAGATGGATGTTGAGACCCCATCAAGGGGCAGAGACAGAACAGAGGTTGATCAGGGGCTTTGCACCGAAGAAGAAGAGAACATTCCACTAGAGGCACCCCGACACAGCTTGACCTAGGGGGGTTGAGCCCTTTTCAGTGAAACATTGGCCTTGGAAGGCCTGGGACATCACCCTTGATGACCATGACGTCATCCATCCTATTTGACGTCTTGGGAGGCAGACTAGGCAGCAGTGGCATGTGTGGCAGGTTGGAGAAGCCCAAGGAGGGCTAACGTTTTTCTCCAGGATGCTTCATTTGCCCTATAAGGGGCTAGCAACTCTCTTAGAGGGGCTTCTATTCTCTTTTCAGCTTGATTAGGGTTTAGATTTAATATTTTAATGTAAAACAGTATGATTTTGGTATTTTGGCCTTGTTGGCCTTTTACATGACCTAAAATGTAAAATTAGGTCATGGAATGCAATAAATGAATGATTTTCACCTTCACTTTTCGATCATCTCTGACTCACTCATTAGGGAGGTCTGAAATTTGCGCCCTCTCTTGGGTTATTGGCTGATTTAGTGATGTGCACTTGTTGAAGGAAGACTATTTTGGCATATTTTGGCATTTCTCTTGAAGGAAGGTGTTACAACTAGGGTTTGCATTTATATTCCTAATGAATTGTAAGTATTTTTCTGCAAAAATTCTTGAATGAATGGTTGTAGTTCAATTTCTTGCATATGTTTATGATTATTGTTGGACAAAAACCCTAGGTGACAAGCACACAAGTAGGTCCTTGTCTCATGTCCCCTGATAGAGAATTTTTTAGCCATTGTTGAAGAAAGAAAGAGCCTAGCCGTAGCTACACTCCTATTTCTTCTTCCCCTTTGCTAGCCGTGCCTTTTACCAGCTAAGAAGAGGAATGTCTTGAAGCCTAGGGTTTCTACACTTTGAGGCCGATTTTTCTAGGGTTTGATAATAGAGCCTTGCTGCTGCAACACTTTGTTTTATCAAACCCTCTTCTCTCAGTTTATCCTTTATGCTAGCCGTTTTTGCCATCTAAGGAAGGAGGAGAGAGAATGAGGCCTTGCCATAGCAACACCGAAGTGAGCCTCTCTCCTAAGGGTTTTGATTCTAAGGCCCTGCCATAGTAGCACTTCAGAACTCTTCCCTCTAGTCCTTAGTCGTCCTCCTTCAACACTTGTGTCCTTCACTCTTGACTCCATTAACCCTAAGGCACTGATCTAAAGTCCTCCAGCATTGAAGTAAACTTCATCACACTACTTTCCAAAACTTGAGTCAAACCCTAACTACTAACCCTAGTCTAGGAGCTAACCCTACTAACCCTAAATGTTGTCATCATCTCATGCTATTACATCATTAGTGCAGCATCGTTTTGTTTATTAAGCAATTGAATGGTGTTTAAATCATTTATTGAATGAAGCGTTGATTGGTCACATTGAATGCTATATCGTTCCAGTATTTATTGGTGAAGTAATAGTACTTTCATTGCTATATTTATAAACATTGACTTCGTCAATATTTATTGCCATAATTGCTTATATATTTATCAGATAGTCATCAATTTATATCAAGTACTAACCCATTGAACTAGCTTGCATATATATCAGTTTGTTGTTGCTTTGTTCCAGGSARGTGTATTTCTTTGGGSATCTTACTTTATTATTGGTTGTTTAGCCGRGACTATCTGATTGGTGGTGATCTRTGAGGGGGGRAACTTATCCTTGTCTTATTATCTTCTTGCCTCCTCAAAGCCCYAGGTCACCGRGGAYGTYTCCCCTGGGCCTAACCTCCCTAAAGAGAAAGAACCTTCCCATCGTGGTGACATTGGGTGGGACTGGTTCCTGTTACGCCARTTTGACTTTCTACCTTATAGCCTTTTATCCTTGCTACAAACTGTGCGATAACAAAACCAATCGTGAAGTCCCCTAAGACGRAAAGATGCATTCTTATGCTTGTTGCTTATGAAATCAATGAAGTCTATCGATTTAAACTTGKAACATGGTACATCAACAATAATGAACATGAAAGTATGAGAGCCAAGACTCTTAGAATATGAATGYTGAAATACCTCCATCATTCTYAGCTCGATTGGATCATGATTAACCTTGATATCCAAGCAATGATCAGTCAAATGATCTCCTTGAAAAACAAGATCTGAATGTGTGAACATAAGCAAATTGTAAGGAAGATCATCTTTTGGTTGAACTAAAAGTTGCTCCCCTATTGCAATGGTAGATGATCAAATTGTTCTTGAACCATCGGTGGGATATGCAAGGATAAAGTCTCTCGTTGATTCAATTCTGCATGGCTGATTTGTTGTTCTTCCTGCCATATTTTATCATCATTAATGAAAAAAACCAATGAACACACTTGAAAACTCAAATCTTCATCTTCATGGAACTCCCCATATGACTCAAGTGGCGCAACTACTGGTTCATGATCACAGAAGCATGAGTCATCATCATCCTATTCATCTCTGAAAACTTGATAACATGCAAGGTTCTCTTCTATAGCAGCTAAACACTCCTGCAATCTTCGTGCAGCCATAAGGAAAAAAGATGCACGGTTTCCATCGTTATGTTCTTCTATAACAGCAAGAAGTTCATGCAATCTTTGGGCAGCCGTAAGAAATTTCTCAACTCTTTGAGAAACCAAGAAAGCTTTCCCTAAATTAGTTGGTCCCTNAGAGAGGGCTCTCTCGTGTCACTTGATATTTATTTGGAAATCGGTGGGTAGATTTGGTTTTTTTGGGGAGGTTTTAATAAAGTTGTTGGCAAGGAAGGGGAGGAACACTAAGGGCTATTGATTCAAAATTATAAAAGTGAATGAAAACAATTACCAACCGGTAGAACTCTCCAGAGGATAAATGATAAATGAGGTGATGAATCTGAGTTATAAATTGATTTTAAGCAGAGTGTAGGAAGAAAGAGAAAACAAATAACTGCATCAGAGAATTACTCAAATGAATTCTGAATTCGTTAAGAAGAAATTTACACAGTTTAAATTGCTTAAGCCAAGAGCATCATAAGATGAATTTTGGGCCTTTAACTCTCCAATTTAAACAGAATAAAATGCAAATGGAAATAAAGATCATAGGAAATACATACAATGAAGGAAGAAAAATCTCATATCACCACCATTAGAATCTTTTCATAGAGATTTCAAAAGCTTCTGCATATATATTCAATTCAGTTTCAGAAAATTACAATAGAGTTCACAACAACCAAAAGGTGCCCTTGCACTTCTGCCAACATTAATTCATTCAAATGCCCCAGTATTTATACAATTCGATCATAATGGCTGAAATTGAAACGTTTCAGCTTCTGAAACTAATTATAGTAATTTCAACTAACAGTCTCAGTATATGAACTGATTTACAATGATTACTCAAAAAACGTTTCAAAACTAGGAACGGATTTCTATGATTGCTCATCTTCTTTTACGACATTTGGCTTTTCCCGATCTTCTGTCAAACTCGTTGGTTTGGTTACACCTAGAGGTCACTTACTTGTCCCGGGAAAACTGTATTTCGTCGTGCCTAGCTACACGATTTCCTTCCATTGTGAGTCAGAAGGAATCTCATAATTAAGGAGAGCAGGCCAATCTTCACTGTTTTAAATTGATTCGAAATTTCAAAGTCTGTGGCCAAATACTCTACCAGACTTGGGCCTTTCAGACTTTCCTCCATAGCTTCAAATTTGGAATGGTCCATCCTACACTGAATGAGGAGAGAATTGTAGTCTTCTTGATTGTATAATGAACCTTTTCCATCCCAAAATGGTGGGAGGCCCTTGACAAACAATTTTTCAAATGTGTCTTTAAACTCCTGTATATTGTGCTCCATTTGCATAACTTTGTTTTGAACCAATTTGAGCAAGTTGTGTTTGGTGATGATTCTCCTGGCTCAGATAATCAACGCAGTTATGTCCTTTACCCTAATAGTTTGAATATTAGTAGTGGACATAGAATTCATCAAATCAATAGCATCATGGGCCCATTCCAAGGGTTTCTTGGCTAATGTTTCATTAACAACAATACACCTGCTTCGGGCCATGGTAGCCACACTGTCTTTATCATTTATAAAATTCAGATAAACCTTGAACTTAGCAGCCTCTATTAAGAGGCGAAGAAAGCACGAATCTAATTCAGTTTTGAGCTTGAGTTTTGAATGGATGCTTTGCGCCAATTTTTAAACATTTGAATGCTTCAAAATATCATAAAATAATGCCAGGGGCCCTCCTTTTATAGGTGCCTATCGATATCGAGGATTGGGGAAAACGGTTTTGAATAAACTGCTTTTCTCCCTGATGTACCTCTAATGATGCCACATGTTTACAAATGAAACCATGGTAGTTTTCCCTGACTCTCCTTCGAATAATTATCCTCCGAGCTGTTTCATTGCCCGATATGTGCCTTAGTCATTGATCCAGGCTGCTTCAAGATCGACGGTCCACCGGTTCCCATCAACTTTCGATATTGGAGGTTGGAGAAAATGGTTTTAGGTAGACCACTTTTCGCCCCAAT
>JZKD02S1649168.1:48468-63019 GCA_000966675.3 Picea glauca | reverse complement strand
TTTAAGTCCTTCCAAGCCATTAGCCTTTCTCCATTTGACTCCATTAACCCAAGGCACTAGTCTAAAACCAAAACGTTGAGCTCTTTGTTCTCAAAACAATCTTTCAAAACTTTCTCGAATTGAAACCCTAACTAACCCTAACGTCCTACTAACCCTAGTTTAATGATGACATCTTGGCCTCTTTGAACTTTGATTGGTCTGAAATTTGTGCCTAAGACTCATCCCTTGATAGCCATAGAGGTATTAAGTAATTTCATTGGTCAATTTAGCCAAACGTCCACCTCTTTGTCTAGCTAACCTGACTCTAACTAGCTAGTGACGTCACACTTAATTAGAACTCCTACTTAGCTTAAAACGTTGTGATCTTGTCACCTAGCACTTGGCATTGATGTGTAGCATATTTTCATTGGCTTAGTGTACAAAACGTCTACCTCCTTGCCCAACAAAACTAACCTAGAACAAGCTTGACGTCACCCTAGTAGCATAGTGACGCAACAACAATATTGGTGTATGAGCACATTTACTGCATTGTGATATAATAAGGATTGATTTTATACATTGAATGCAAGTATCTTTTGTACTTATTGAAGAAGTATTATAAGCCTTTTGTCTTTATTTGCAATCATTGACTTCGTCAATAATTACATTTACTATTGCTCATATGTGTTAAAGATAGTCATTAATATTTGAAGTACTAACCACTGCAGCACATTCTTTTAGTTTTATTTGCCTTGTCTCGCAAACAGGTGCCCTTCAGTGGAATATCTTCTCTTTGACTATCCATTTGGCAGTAATCTGTGAAGGGAAAGCTTACCTCAACCTTTGAATCTTTGAACCTTTGATCCTTTCCTTTCAGAACCCCAGATTACCAGGGACGTCTCCCTTGGGATTAGCCACCCAGAATAAAAAGAGCTCCCCATCGAGGTGACAGTGGGTGGGGAAGCTCCTGTTACGCCAGTTTGAGCCTTGACTTCAAGCTACTTAAACCCTTCCTACAAACTGAGCGATAACATGGACCTTTGAACTCTATCTCCTAAAAAGTTGGAAATCTGCCAAAAATAACCATCTCTCTCTAATCCATGAAAACCTGTGAAAACTCTGTCTCTGAAACAATAAACACCACTAAACCAATCCTATACCTGAACTCATATGGGAACCAACCATGACTCATGCAAAGCTATCTCTAGGAAAGTTGTATGAATGCTAGCCAAATAAGACATGCTGGCTCTTAACCCTCAAGATTTGCAAGTGAGAAAATCCAGGGGTTAACACTGATATATGGGATTAGCATTTTACAAAACCATAAAAATCAAGACAACTTAATCAATCTATGTTATGACCCAATGGGGGCATATATGGGGTTAAATGTGTATGATATGACCCTAAGGGGGGGCATATATGGGGCTAAATGTACATGTAATGTGTAAATATATATGTCACAGGCTCGGCCTAATAGTAAAGGGGCCTCATGTGTAGCTGTGAATAGGTATATATACAGATCATGTAATCATTATTGTAGAGATATGAATTGTGAAGTATGAATGTAGTTGGTTATTTGGAGGAGGTTCTCCTATTCTTTAAGGAGTTATTGTGTAACTTATCTATCTTGGATTTGTTGTCCACGCTCACATTGTTGCACATGTGTACTTCTGTTTTGTTATGATATTTTAAGCATTTGGCTTATTACATTTGGAATCAGAGCATAGATCCTAGGGTTTTGCTTCCTCAAAGAAATCATCTTGGCATTTTCGATATAACTTCTTTTTGTGGCCACTTCAGAAAGCGAAACTTGGAGGCTGGTTAGAAGACATATCAAGGTACTCATGGTACAAATTTCAGCTTCTGGGTCGTTGTACTTTTGGAGATACACCCTGTGGAAGTAGCATTTTTTACTAGTCTTGTAACTAGTCTCAAACAGGTGTTCTGGGTAAAACGGTGTTAACTTCTTCATAGAGGATCCAAATTCCTTGAGACCAATTGCATTCGAAAGAGTACATTATGTAGTATTTTGTGGGCGAGTTTTAGAATCAGATATCAAATATTCGATGCGGGGCATTATGTACAAGTTCTCTCTCTAGAATACGCCAAAATTCAACAAGGTTTAGAAAAGTTACCATAACTTTCATTTGGTACATTACATTTCAGAGTATTACAAGTCAAAATTTCAGACTCATAGGGGCCTAAATTTCAGAAATACATCAGAAGGAAGGTCGGCCAAAAGGAAAGACTCCAAATCAGGGTTTCGAAGGTATGTTTACTTAAAATTGTCATAATTTTTGATTAGAATGTCTGATTGAGCTGATTCAAAAGCCATTGGAAAGAGAAAACATAGAAGAGCCTATTGGAACAAGGATTATAACTATTTGAGATCATTTGAGGTTGTGAGTTGAGGGTTGGGGTTAGACCTCACTTAAAAATCAATGACAATACCTAAATTTACAAGAGATGAAGATAAAGATGAAATCAATCCCGTGGAATGGTTAAGGATGTAAAAGAACATTGTAAGGATCATTTTCAGCTAATCCTTAAGTTTGATGGTGAAGATTATAATTGGTGGAGAATCCTTGATGAAGATACTAGACTCTACTCCACATGGGAAGAATTTGAAAAACCCTTCTCAGATAAATGGATTAGCTATACAAAAATGGAGGAATTGTATAGAAATCAAGATGAATTAAAAGAAGCAAAAGAAGAGATTAAGAAGAAAGGTGAGGAGCTATCTAAGGTAAGATCCCTTAATGAATCACTCATTAAGGAGTTTAAGAACTTGAAGCAAGAAAAGATTAGCCAAGAAAAGTGGGAAAAGGATGATTCAAGGGAAGATTTGAAAAAGAAAGATGAAAAGATATGTAGATTACGAAATCATAATAAAAAACTATTGGATGAGGTTAAGAGATTGAAAGAAGAAAAAAAGCGTTTTCAAAATCAAGAAAAAGAAAGGATATTAGATGAAGAAACTACCAAAAGACTTGAAGAGGAAATTTACAAGAAGGTTGAGGAATCCCTAAATACTGATGAGGTAAAATCAGAATTGAAATCTAAAATTGAAGAAGGACGTCAGAATTTGATAAATGGGGTGACATTGCAGCTTCAAAAGGGGAAAGAAGACAAGATTCAAGAAGGTCACCAAACGATACTTGAAAAAGTTGAACTCCATCTAGAGGATGTACATGCCAAATATGATGGTATTATCTCCAAGGCTAGAACAATCAAAGAGAAAGCAAGGAAGAGGATTCCATTGTCTCTGAGAATAATATAGATGATATGCACATGCAAAGTGAAGAAAAACCATCAAAAGTGGAACCATATCGACACCCTCATTACCATGGAACATTTCAAGGAAGACAAGAAGGTCGATATCAACATTATCAAGGAAGAAGACGGAATACTTGTCAATATTAATGGAACAGGCATCACAAAACCACTCTTCAACAAGCTATTATCAAAGACGATCAACCACAACAAATTGGAGAAGCTACAACAAAAATACATGGAATCAAAGGAAAGAAAAGTATGCAACAACTAGACACCAAGCATTAAGACCAAAAAGAATTGATTTTGGATGGATAGATCATCATCAATGGAATGACGAAAACAGGGACATAAGAAAATCATATTACTTGGTTTCATCACATGTGAAGCCTCTAATTGCAAAGCTTTGAGGACAAAGCTTTTTGAAGGAGGGTACTCTGTTATGACCCAATGGGGGCATATATGGAGTTAAATCTGTATGATATGACCCCAAGGGGGGGATATATGGGGCTAAATGTACATGTAATGTGTAAATATATATGTAACAGGCTCGACCTAAATATAAAGGGGCCTCATGTGTAGGTGTGAATCGGTATATATAGAGATCATGTATTCATTATTGTAGAGATGTGAATTGTGAAGTATGAATGTAACTGGTTATTTGGAGGAGGTTCTCCTACTCTTTAAGGAGTTATTGTGTAACTTATCTATCTTAGATTTGTTATCGACGCTCATATTGATGCACATGTTGTGTACTTTTGTTCTATTATGATATTTTAAGCATTCGGCTCATTACAATCTATGATCATCATAAAATTTCATGAAAATCCCAACGCTATCTATACAATAATTTCTTTGACTAAAATGAAACTCGTATCTTTGATTACTGCATCTTCTCAAGAGTAAAAACAGAGTATATCAAAATGTTGAAGTCATAAGAATTTCGAACATTGAGTAACTTACAATTATGTTAAGGTAAACTTGAACAACTATAATTCCTTAATGATAGGTATTCTTGTTTTCGATACAATTTCCATATAACCATGGTGTTGTTATATAATATTTTTTAATAGTTTAAAGTTATTTCTTGTAACATGTTTTCATTATGCGCAAAGCAAAAAGCTGTAGTTTTTCTACATTGAAAATACTTAAATGTTTCCTAAAACTTCAATCATTTTGTCAATGAGACAGTGATTCAGCCATGATGGGGCAATGATTCAACAACTTTGTCCCAACTGCTTATTAGTTTTCAAGACGAGTTGAAGACAGTCGCATGTCAAGACACCACCAAGGTTCAACTCCCATTGAAAACTAATAAGCAGTTGGGACAAAATGCAAGTCCTAGGTGATTTTGATGGAAGAGTGCCCCTTGTCATGAAGCTTAGCCAAACATAAGTGTTTGTGTTCAAATGGATTGTTTTTCCTGTGCAAATGGGCCACTTGCGGTGCCTGACCTTTTCCGGCCAGGTCACAGGTGTAATGCTTTTATTGAGTTTAAAGGAAGTACATTCAAAAGAAAAACTCCGATCATTCGAAATTTGTGGTAGACAGAAAATTATATGAACAGTGTTATCCCCAATTTCTAGGGACAAATAATGAAATGATATCTTGAGGCCCTCAGGTTGCAGACATGGACTACCAAGAGACAGATGACTGATAGCGTCCACATGCACAAATAGAGACCCACTACACCACCACACATCCTAGATTCGTCACAATGGCATTCACCACATCAGTGTGCTTTCAGAAAATGATGGGTCTTGCTCCATGAGGTACAAGTCAGGTATTGTGGTAAGTGTCACTTTAATACTTGAGGCATGAGTATGTTGCATTTAAAGTTGCTTTTGATTATAGAACTTAGGCTTGGAAATTATGCTCTTTGCCATGTTTCACCTTGGTGGTTGACATTTTTCCCTAGTAAGTGGTCACCCTTGGGAATGGGTTAGCTACTACGAGGTCCCCTTGACGAATCATCGTGCCACTCTCAATCATAGTTATCATTTTTAACACTTCATCCTTTTTATCTTCTTATCTTTTGGGATTTTCGAATGTACTAACCCAAGAAGGGATTGTACCGCATTTCATGAGAAGAAGGGGATGAAGGTCGAGAGGGAATGTAGCTGGTAAAAGATAAAAGCCAAAACTATAACCTTCCAGATGCTCGCCCAAAGAGGTCTTGAGAACAATGAAACGTTTCTCCTAGAAAATCAAAGACCTGCAAGAAACAATTTCATATTATATAGACGTCCCACTTGTTATGGGATCTACAAAAGTGTGTTACAACCTTTTCTTTACCCCTATGGCACTCTGTGTATCTCTCCCTTCAGGTGACATTGTGGTACTCCCCCCCAAGCTTTATGTTACCCATTGGGAGTACCTAGTTGCTCTGGACTTTAATTAATTAATTTCAAATGAATGGGCTTGGAAAAATGATGCATTGAAAACGAATGTGCAGCACACCCTCTACAAAGGCACCCATATATGAGACAATACAAACCCTTGTATGTCATGAACCCCATGCCCAAAAGACTTACCCCCATCCACTTCATCTTCTCCACATGATTTAGAGAGGGTCCACCTAGGAAAAAATCCTTGACTTAAGGAACGATTCACCCAATAGGTCACCTTGTCAACCCTCCCATACCTAAACTTGGAAAATGGCATAAGGTCTTTGAGCACTTGTTTAATTTAATAAGGTAGTTTTGATGCACATGTTTACGTGGCTCTTGTATTAAATGTGATTTTACTTGCCATGATACATTTGACGTGAGATCCTTGGAGGGCGCACTTGTCTTTGCAGGACCTTGTTGATGGACATTTTGGAGGGACAAACCCAGCTTGGGCCTTCATTGGAGCAGGAAGATCACAGGTTGGATGCCATGACCCAGACATTGGGAGCAACCAGAACTTGAACATTGCCTTTGGAGGAAAGAGAAGAGACTTTGGATGATGAGACCTAGCCCATCTTAGCCCAACCTTTGGCCTTGAAAGGGAAAAACATCATCTTGGAGGGCTTGATGTCACCATAGGGCTAGGGTTTTGGTGGTGATGATGATGTTTTGATGGACACTTGGCACCTTTGGAGGAGAAGGATCATTTGCATCATGGAGAGGAGCCTAGCACATGAAGAGGAGGTCCAACGATTTCCTCCTTTTTGCTCAACAACTTGCTAAAGTGCCAAGACGTCACCCTAGAAGGGGTTGACGTCACCTTTTATGGTTTCTTTATGTGCAAATTTTAAGTTCAATTTAAATTACTTTGTAAAGGGGAAAAATAAAGGGGAATGGCTCCCTTATTTTGTGGTTTACCCTAACTAAATGTGGACAAACACTTTTTAGAGGTTTTGTATAAATAAGAATCAAATTCATTTCATTTTATCAATAACTCTCTCATGTGAGAAGAGCTATTTGGCTGAAATTTTCGCCCCTCTTGGGAAATTTACATCTCTCTCTCTCTCTCTCTCTCTCTCTCTCTCTCTCTCTCTCTTATGCTATGGTTTATACTTGTCTAGTGGAGAAAAGTAGTGAGCTACCCTTGTTGGAGACTTGTTCTTGCATGTTGATGATATTTTCTTGGTAAACAAGGGTTTGTCTAGCATTTCTGTTGAAATTGGTAAGAAAATTCTGCATATTGTTAGTTCTTCTTTCTTGTTTCATGGTTGTTCTTGGCTAGATCCTTGGAGGAATAAAAGGGATTATACCCTCCACCAAGTTATCATTGTTGTTGATTGGATAAGCTTATGCAAAGGTTGCTAGGAGGAGTAAAAGGGCTTACACCCTCCTAGATTTACCTTGTTAGGGTTACTTGCTCAAGCGAGTAAAAGGGCTTACACCCCTTGAGAAAAACTTGACCTAACATAATACAAGACTCCATAACTCATTTTGGCAAGGCACTAATCTAATTTTGCATTGGAGATATAAATTACCTGCATTGGTACACGTGATTTTGATAGATATTGAAATTGTTCAAGTTGCAAATTTCTCTTGGTGTCTTAAGCTTGCAATAGCCACTAAGGCGTCCTGATTGGCCTAGTGGTTCTCTAGTTATAATCAACTAAAAGCTACAGCCATTAGGGCTGCAGAAAAACACATTCAATCTCTCATTTTAACTTGCTTTTCAACAGTGGAAATTACTTGTAAACTTGTACTTTTATTCCATTGCTCATTGGATATCTTTTTGACGGTTTGCTTGTCAATTTTCGTTGTTGGAATTTGTTGTTGTAGCAAATATTTGCTACAGCTACTTGGCTGTTACAATAATTCTCTGAAAACACTATCTAACAACCCTCTTTTACCATCAAAATTTGGGCTTGAATATTGTAAAGTTATCCACTGATTTAGTGCTTTATTGTCCAACAACTAATTGATCACTTTGATGGTTAAATCTGTAGTAACTAGGTTTTATTCTTGCTGATATATATTCTTGTTTACTTCTGCAATATAGGACAGAAAGCTTCACTTGCTTGTCCACTTGATTTTTGGGCTTGTATCTCGATTGTATGTCTTGTCTTGGGCAAGGGTAACACTTTGGTGCAGGTACTCAAGTCTCTGGAAACCATTTACCATCATCAAGACTCATTTCCAAGCCCTCATACTTCTTCCATCATTGACCTAAGGGGTTACTCTCAAAATCTCTTCATCCTCCATCTTAATCCCCCTAGGGTCACCTGGGATTCCCCTCTTGAGGTGATTTTATCATCTCTAAAGTGAGGGGAGCACCTATCTAAAGTGACAGTGGGTAGGTATTCCCATAGTTCTCGCCATCTTGTGGATTGGGTCGGGCTTTGCCCAACCTACAATTTGTGCAATAACATTTTGGCGTCGTTGCCGAGTATTTTGAATTCTCTTTCGTGCCTTAATGACATCTTGGCAGGCTTTGATCCCAAAACCTTTACCCCTAGCTTGCTTGGCAACTCAACTTCAGGGAAGTTCCCTTTCCCCTTCTTTCCTTTGTTGAATTTTTTATGCTTAGCTCAAGGACATGTACTTTCTTTCAATTTAGCATGAACTTGAACCATAAACAATGCAGCAATACAATATACAATAGATGCAGTAACCAAGATCACAAGAAGAATAACCATGCACAAGAACACAAGAAGTTATCCTGGAAAAACCCTTCTCAACCAAGGGAAAAACCCAGCAATCCTTTGCTATAGAGTCAAGAGAAGATCACCCTTTCACCACAAACCTAGTGCACACAAGAGGGTGCTCTATGACCAAGAAAGCTAGCGCCTAAAAGAAGTGCGCACCAAATTTCAGATCTCCACTATGAGTTATATGAGAATGAGATATGATCCACAATGGGGATGTATCTCTCTTATTTATACATGACCTAGCACATCAAATGGATGTGTCTATTGGCACAATAGGGCCAACTTGTACAACTTAATAATATAATTAACCTTTTACACAATATTAATTATCTTTACATGGTGGGGCCAACTTACAAACCCTTCACAATACAAAATTAGGGTTACACAATAAATCTTACTCTTGGACAATATGGCAAGGATCTCTTACATCCTCTAGTGCTCAGCCACTAGAGACATGTCCACCTATGCTCAGCCACAAGGACGTCACTCTCAATAGATCAACTCAACTAAGTCCATAGGAGTACTATCTGGAGAGCCATCTCAAGTAGACTCAACTAAGTCCATAGGAGTCCGACAAGAGACCATCTCAACTCATTCCAGAGGAGCACGACAAGAGACCACACATGTCATCTCAACTCAATCCAGAGGAGTATGACACACCCATCACATGGGCATTCTCACAGATCGTCTCAACCACCTGGAGAATGTCTCATGAAGCTGCAATCATCAACACTCCCTCTGGTTATTGCAATGAATAACGGTGGAATCCATCTCGTGTCCAAATAAGTCTGCAAGGAGCTTGCGAAGCCACACCACTTCGCGCACTGCCACACATAATGCAATGTACTTTGCTTTTGCGGTACTTAAAGCCACAGAAGTTTGTTTCCTGCTGCACCAGGAAACCATGGCAAGTCCCAAAGTAAAACAACAACCAAAGGTGCTCTTCCGGTCCACTACGCTCCCTGCCCAATCTGCATCGGCATATCCCTGTAATCTCATGTCTACACCGGAGGCATATCTCGGGCCATAACCAACTATGCCTCGTAAATATCTCAACACATGCTTCGTTGCTATCCAGTGTGTATGTCTCGGTTGACTCATAAACTGACCGAGTACACTCATTGCATACCATATATCAGGTTTGGTGTTAACCAGATACATCAATGATCCAATCAGCTGTCTGTAAAGATGTCGATCAATCTCGCCTAAATCAGAAGAAGTCTCCTTCATTTTCTTCAGGTTCATCACCATCGGTGTAGGCATGGACTTGCAGTCTGTCATCCCGAATTTCTTCAATATCTCCACTGTGTATTTCCCCTGACTTAGGAGAATCTCATCAATCCTCTACCACACTTCTAGTCCGAATAAGTAGTGCATCATACCAAGGTCCTTCATCTCGAATTCAAAAGCTAATGCATGCTTGCATTCAACAATAAGGCTTTCTGAACCGGTGAGGAATAAGTCATCAACATATAGGACCAAAATCAGGCACTCGTCACCAACAATGTTGTAGTATAGGTTGGGATCAGCAACACTCTTGCTGAAGCCTAAACTCATCAAGTATCCATAAATCTTCTCATACCAAGCACGAGGTGCCTGCTTTAGTCCATACATGGCTTTCTTCAACCTGCACACATGAGACTCCTTCTCATGTATCACGAATCCATCTGGTTGTTCGATGTAAACTTCTTCCTCAATCTCACCATTGAGAAAGGTTGTCTTCACATCCATCTAATGTAGTCTCCAACCCATGGATGTTGAAAGGGCAATAATCATACGGATGGAAGTGTATCGGGCAACAGGAGCAAATGTCTCCTCATAATCTATTCCCTCCACCTGAGAGAATCCTCTAGCCACAAATATCGCTTTGTACTTCTCGACACTTCTATCAGTTGCATGTTTCATCTTATAGATCCACTTGGAAGTCACTGCAAAATTCCCTTCTGGTTTCGGAACAATATCCCACACATCAATCTTCATGATGGACTGATACTCTTCGATCATGGCATCTTGCCAACCATGTTGGCTTGTTTCTTCTCCATGACAAGAAGGCTAAATATCAATGATGTGGCTCATAGCTAAAATATAGCTCGAAAATCTCTGTGGTCTCTTGCTCTCTCGGAATGTACCACGAGGAGTTGCATGTCCCTCTGCCTCCTGCAGAGTCTGTTGAACCTGTTATCGCGCAATTTGTACTTTCCCAAAGCCAAAGGCAAGTGGATACTAAATTGGTGTAACAAGGATGATGTCCTATCATTGTCACCTTAATAAGACACCTCTTTCTATTTAGGAGTAGTACCCCTGGGGAGACGTCCCCAGTGACCTGGGGGTTTGAGAAGGCTAAGGTAAAAGTTGTAAGAAAGTCCCACCCCTCTCACAGGTCACTCTAATCAAAGGTTCCAAGGTTTTAATGAGATGAAGCAAAATATAATTTAAGCGTACCTGCCCAGAACAAGACAACAAGTAGAAAAGAAACGTTATTTGCAAGTACCATATGATGTTAGTGCTTCATAAAACCATGAATTCTTAAAAGATAAACAAGCTGATGTAAAACTAAAGCAATATAAGTATTTATAACAGCAACGAATATTTGGCAACAACTATAGTAATTATGCCTCAATAATGCTTCAAGAATGACAAGAGATAATAGCCTGAAATTGACAGAATGATAATAGTTGTCATAAGCAATAATGGCAATGTTTGATCAGCTTTTAAAATTGCTTTTAAGATGAATTTGTTGTTGGTATAGATGGTTGTAGCAATCTTTTGCAACAGCATCAAATTAGTTAGTGAGTTAGTCTAATCTAGAGTTAGAAAGAGTTAGTAAAATCTTAGGGAAGATGTTTTAAGAGTTGTGTGGTCAATCAATCAATTGCAACGAGTGAACTAGTGCGTTTCAAGTAATGGAGTCAAAGTTTGCAGTGGCAATTTTTAGAGGAAAACAACAAATGATAATAGGTAATCTAAAGGGATGGGTGAGATGATTGAGGTGTTAGTAACCTAAGGCCTCAATATCTAAACCCTAGAAGGAAAAATGCTAGGAAGTAAGTAACCTTAGGCCCTAGCGATTTCCTTCTTCCTTAGATCAAAATTGAAATAAAATATATGAAGTTAATGAAGCAATGCTACTAGAGTGATACAAAGGTATGGCTCTAGTGTATTCTTCAAAAGAGATGTTTTCTAGCAAAATCAAGTAGGTGGAAAATTATAAGGAAAAGGATAATAACATATGCTTCTCCCCTAGGGTTTCAAACTAGCAATTTCATAATCTTAGAAATGAACAAGCAAATTTACCATAACCATTCAAAAATAAATGAAGAATTGCAAATTTACTTACTTCATCAAGAATAATCTAGCAACAAAACCCTAGTTGAAGACTTTCCACCATGAAAATGCCAAAATACACCAAGAATAGCCTCTCCAAGAAATTGTGAACCACTTAATTTCAGCCAAATACCCTTAAAGAGGGCCGAATTTCAGACCTCACACTTGTGTGAGTGAAAGATCATGAAAAAATGGGAGTTTTATCTCTTTATTTATACAATATCAATGACCTTTAATAAAATTTAGGTTAGAAAAGGCCGACATAGCCAAATTACATCAAAAATCCAGTTTTTACATAAATTTAAAGAACTAAACCCTAAAATGTGCAGTAGAGGTGATGCCATGCCCTCCTAGGGTAACGTTGGGCCTCAAGTGGGACGTCATGCCCCATGAGCAAAACGTTAGACCTCCAGCTGATGCCACATGTGCCACTTGGCACACAACTGCCGCCATCATGTCCATCTGACGATGGGTTCTAGGGTCACAAGGGTGACGTCATGGGCCTCCCAAGGCCAACGTTCAGGGGGGAGAGCAAGATCCCCCTAGGTCCAGACCTGCCAAAGTGTCTGGTGGAACGTCCTTCGTTTTCTCCGGTGCAAGCCTCTGGTGTCTCTCTACCCCTGGCTGGGGTCACAACATCCATCTGGTGGGATTTTAGCCCCAAGGAGGTCCCAACTAATCATCTCCCCATATGTACTTATTCGTCGGGCATGGTCCTACAGCAACAACAAGTACGCCCTCCATGAGCTCATAAGTCACAGGGATCATAGAAATGTCAATCACATCTAATAATCAAATTACCCAAACATCTGCATCAAACCCCCCTTAACCCAGACAAATGCTCAAAGACATTATGCAGTTTAACAAGCCATGTTTGGAGAGGGTCTCAAGATGTCCTATTGGGCTAATCCTCCTCAAGTTTGGGGTGTTTCCCAAGTGAAGACCAATCTAGGTCATGTAGATGTATGAGATGGTGTAGGGAATGTTTGGGCAAGGGGTGCAGTGATAGCAAGGAAATGTTGGTCTTACCTATGGGTGCCTCTATAGAGGGTGAGTTGCACCTTGTCATGGATGCCATTGTTTCCTAGCCCATTCAATGCCTTTTATTCTTTGTCTTATTGCTTTTTCTTTTCAAGAGAATATATGGAGGACATTGTCCTAGCATGGTGACCAGTGGTGACAGCGTTACCCACAAGTACTTCACGGAAATGAGAAGGTTGGCTCGTGATGAGACCCCCTTTCTCTTGGCTATGCCACCAAGAGCCACTACCCTGGTTTGGTGACCAGATGGATGACAGTGTCATATCGCTACATGCCCATGGACCTAATAGGCCGACTCATGATGAGACCTCCTATCCACCAACTAGATCTTGAGTTTTATTTTATTTTACGGCTCCCCTTTTCTTGCTGAGAAGCCATTTATTGCTTTCTTGGGAATCCCTGGGCGAAGCATCTAAAGGTTTCATTTTGTCTTTTAACTTTTGCCAGCTACTTTTACCCTCTAGGCCTTTAGCCCCTTCTTCCCACAAGGCAAGGTATAACCCTTACTAGCTTGGCAAACCCAATGCCCGAACAAAGGTAGGGGAAAGATGAGAGGGACAAGGATGAAAAGTGGTAAGTATGGAAGGAATGGACGATGACCTTTCATAGACCCACCCAGTGGCAACTCATCCTTAAGAGAACCAACTTACTAGGGCACACTCTGTCATCCCCCCCAGGTATGGACAAGTTAAAGAGAAGAATTTCCAAGCAAACGTTATGAAATAAAAGAGAGTTCAATGCACACATTCAAATGCTTTGAAAATCAAAGTGACACATACCATGATACCCGGACTCATTACCTCATGGAGCAAGACCCACTGCTACTTTAGAATCAGGCTGATGGGATGGATGTTGTTGTTGATAGATAGGAGGCGTTGAAGAAAAGATGGGCCCTCCAGGGCCAAGCTCAAGTCATATAGCTCTCGGTACTCCATGTCTAGGACATGTGAGCCTCGAGACATAATCTCCTTAGTTATCCCTAGGATAGGAGATAACAAAGCCCATGCAGGCCTCTTCTGGCCTACTGCAATGTCTCTAGGAACATCAACTAGATCAACTGGATCAGTAATTGTCTCCCTCTAAACTATTGAAGGGGGAGAAGGTATTGTCTCTTCCTTCTTCTCGCTGTCAATCGCCATCTGAGATTCTATGGATCTTCCGGAAGGCTATCTCTTCCTCAAAGGTGACATCTTTGCTAACTTCGATTTGTCTCTGACCAGGGATGTAGATGCGGTATGCCTTCGAAGATTCATTTTACCCCACAAATGTACCTTTCTTCCTGAAGGGTCTAGCTTGGTCCTCTTTTCCTTGGGTAGATGAAAGTATACTGGACACCCAAATATCCTGAAGTGTCCAACCTCAGGCTTCACTCTGGTGAAAGATTCTTCGGGAGTCATCTTCTTCAAAATCTTATGAGGACTCATGTTCTGAACGTACACAATTGTCATGGATGCCTCTGCCCACAGAATCATAGGTAAATTATGATCATGTATCATCACTTTGGTTGCCTCGACAATGGATTTGTTCTTCCTCTCTGCAACCCCATTCTGCTGAGGGTTATAAGGAACAGTGTACTCCCTCTTGATCCCTATCTCAATAAAGAAATCACTGAAATCCCTAGAGGTGTACTCTCCTCCATTATCTGATCTCAGCACCTTGATCTTGTTGAAATAATGTAACTGCGAAGAGCATTCTTATTATTATTGGATTAAATCCCCATTGCGGAATAATCATGTCATTATTATTATTATTATTGTTATTGGATTAATCCCCATTGTGGATTAATCATGTCGGTAATTGTATAAGGACCAAATCCCCTTTTGCGGATTGGTCATCGGACAA
>JZKD02S1649168.1:17988-36673 GCA_000966675.3 Picea glauca | reverse complement strand
GATGGGTCCTCCAGGACCATGCTCAGGTCGCTCCTGCTCTCGGTACTCCATGTCTAGGACCATGTGGGCCTCGAGACACGATCTCCTAGTTATCCCTAGATATCGGGGATAACATTACCCATTGGGAGTAACCAGTGGTTCTGGACTTTAATTAATTAATGGAAAATTAATGGGCTTGGAAAAAGGATGCATTGAAAATGAAGGTGCAGCACACCTTCTACAAAGGCACCCATAAATGAGACAATACAAACCCTTGTATGTCATGAACCCCATGCCCAAATGTCTTACGCCCATCCACTTCATATTCTCCACATGACTTAGAGAGGGTCCACCTAGGAAAAACTCCTTGACTTAAGGAATGATTCACCTAATAGGTCACCTTGTCAACCCTCCCATATCTAAACTTGGCAAGTTGCATAGGGTCTTTGAGCACTTGTTTAATTTGATAAGGTAGTTTTGATGCACATGTTTACGTGGCTCTATGAAGGTGCAGCACACCTTCTACAAAGGCACCCATAAATGAGACAATACGAACCCTTGTATGTCATGAACCCCATGCCCAAATGTCTTACGCCCATCCACTTCATATTCTCCACATGACTTAGAGAGGGTCCACCTAGGAAAAACTCCTTGACTTGAGGAATGATTCACCTAATAGGTCACCTTGTCAACCCTCCCATATCTAAACTTGGCAAGTTGCATAGGGTCTTTGAGCACTTGTTTAATTTGATAAGGTAGTTTTGATGCACATGTTTACGTGGCTCTTGTATTAAATGTGATTTTACTTGCCATGATACATTTGACTTGAGATCCTTGGATGGCGCACTTGTCTGTCTTTGCAAGACCTTGTTGATGGACGTTTTGGAGGGACAAGCCCAGCTTGGGCCTTCACTGGGGCAGGAAGCCCACATGTTGGATGCCATGACCCAGACATTGGGAGCAGCCAGAACTTGAACGTTTCCTTTGGAGGCAAGAGAAGAGACTTTGGATGATGAGACCTAGCCCATCTTAACCCAACGTTTGGCCTTGGAAGGTCAAAACATCATCTTGGAGGTCTTGACGTCACCTTAGCGCTAGGGTTTTGGTGGTGATGATGATGTTTTGATGGACACTTGGCATCTTTGGAGGCGAAGGATCCTTTGCATCATGGAGAAGAGCCTAGCGCATGAAGAGGAGGCCTTAGAAGGCACAACAACTTCCTCCTTTTTGCTCAACGACTTGCGAAAGTGCCAAGACATCACCCTAGAAGGGGTTGACGTCACCTTTTATGGTTTCTTTATGTGCAAATTTTAAGTTGAATATAAATTACTTTGTAAAGGGGAAAAATAAAGGGGAATGGCTCCCTTATTTTGTGGTTTACCCCAACTAAATGTGGACAAACACTTTTTAGAGGTTTTGTATAAATAAGAATCAAATTCATTTCATTTTATCAATAACTCTCTCATATGAGAAGAGCTACTTGGCTGAAATTTTTGCCCCTCTTAGGCAATTTACATCTCTCTCTCTCTCTCTCTCTCTCTCTCTCTCTCTCTCTCATGCTATGGTTTATACTTGTCTAGTGAAGAAAAGTGGTGTGTTACTCTTCTTGGACGCTTGTTCTTGCATGTTGATGATATTTTCTTGGTAAACAAGGGTTTGTCTAGCATTTCTCTTGAAATTGGTAAAAAAAATCTGCATATTCTTAGTTCTTCTTTCTTGTTTCATGGTTGTTCTTGGCTAGATCCTTGGAGGAATAAAAGGGCTTATACCCTCCACCAAGTTATCATTGTTGTTGATTGGATAAGTTTATGCAAAGGTTGCTAGGAGGAGTAAAAGGGCTTACACCCTCCTAGATTTACCTTGTTAGGGTTACTTGCTCAAGGGAGTAAAAGGGATTACACCCCTTGAGAAGTAGTAGACCTAACCTAATACAAGAAGACTCTATAACCCATTTTGGCAACGCACTAATCTAATTTTGCATTGGAGATATAAATTACTTGCATTGGTACACGTGATTTTGACAGATATTGAAATCGTTCAAGTTGGAAATTTCTCTTGGTGTCTTAAGCTTGCTAAAGCCACTAAGGTGTCTTGATTGGCCTAGTTGTTCTCTTGTTATAATCAACTAAAATCTACAGCCACTAGGGCTGCAGCAAAACACATTCAATCTCTCATTTTAACTTGCTTTTCAACCATGGAAATTACTTGTAAACTTGTACTTTTACTCTACTGCTCATTGTCTATCTTTTTGACGGTTTGCTTGTCAATTTTCGTGGTTGGAATTTGCTGCTGTAGCAAATCTTTGCTACAGCCACTTGGCTGTTACAATAATTCGCTGAAAACACTATCTAACAGCCCTCTTTTACCATCAAAGTTTGTGCTTGAACATTGGAAAGTTATCTACTGTTTTAGTGCTTTATTGTCCAACAACTAGTTGATAATTTTGATGGTTAAATCTGCAGTAACTAGTTCTTATTCTTTCTGATATATATTTTTGTTCACTGCTGCAATATAAGACAGCAAGCTTCACTTGCTTGTCCATTTTATTTTTGGGCTTGTATCTCGATTGTGTCTTGTCTCGGGCAGGTGTAACACTTTGGTGCAGGTACTCAAGTCTCTGGCAACCATTTACCATCATCAAGACTCATTTCCAAGCCCTCATACTTCTTCCATCACTTACCTAAGGGGTTCCTCTCAAAATCTCTTCATCCTCCGTCTCAATCCCCCTAGGGTCACCCGGGATTCCCCCCTTGAGGCGATTTCATCATCTCTAAAGCGAGGGGAGTACCTGTCTAAGGTGACAGTGGATAGGTATTCTCATAGTTCTCGCCATCTTGTGTGATGTCCCGTCCCCAAGATTAGGCCAGCAGGGAGTGACTTAGTAGTCTATATGTTCCCGTAGACTATAGTCAGGCACAAACAGGGAACCAGATGGAGAAATAAGGAGGAATTAAGGCTAAACGATAAATTAAGCCTAAAAACTTAGGAAAATTCACTTAAGCCTAAGTCAACGGAGAATTAGAACGAAAAGGTGATAAGGGGGGCGACTTAATTGACAAATAATTCATTTCGGAGGAAAGGCGCCTAGGTTAAGTGATGTCAACGAAGAATTAGGTCGGGAAAGACATAAAGAGAGGAATTTGACCTAATTCCTCATTATGCATGATTATGATTTGATGTTGAGAGCTTCCAGAGGAGGAAGAGAGCCGACCTTATTGTTTTGTGGATTTCTGGAGGAAACCACCACCCTTGATCGGTTTCGGTGTTGAGAGACACACCCTAGCCTATCGGAGATACTATCCTGGTATCTCATCATACATTTCAAGAGTTTTCAGTGTGGAGGGCGCAGCTTAGCCAAGGAGGGCGCAAGCTAATTAGGAGATTCAGAGATCTGCAGTAGACCATGGTCCCGATTGCAGATCCATTCCGACCCAGTGGAGATCTAGCCAGGGCGCTTCCATTGAGCCAGCATTCATTAGACTCCGACGGTGAAATCTTGCAGAGCGACCCATACAGCTGTTTAGTGCGCAGCCATTCCGGACAGTCATTTGGCCTTGCATGCAGGGGTTCCCTATCAAATCCGGCCAAATACTTCCAACCCATTTCAGTACAGGACGAGACGATCTTTTTGAGCTACATAGCGGCAGATTCTGACGGTGGAATCCATTGGGGCTCATTCAGTGCCCAAAGAGGGGCGCAAACCCCCCCAGGGTTTCCGATCTAGTGCCGTAGAGGTCCGTTCTGGATTCCGTCAGACATTATTTCCAGTGCAGCAGCCAGGGCGCATTGATTGGAGCCGTTTTGAGATCATTCTGACGGTTGAGTTTTGAGATCGAGTTTTCCAACTGATAGCGGTCACCGTGCTCATCCGGGATCGTTCATTTTGGTCATTCTATCCGTGCATGCAGCAGATCCGCTGCCTTCTTGCGGTCACGGGTATTTCTTTGTTATTTGATTGTATTCCAGTACAGATCCATGAGATCTGACTGACGATTAGTCTCTATATTTCAGTAGGCGATTTGTATTCCCATGCATGCTCTATTATTATTCATAATATTGAGCAGTTTACCTTCTATGTTATTGCATGCGTCATTTTATGATTGTTAAACCTTTATGATGTAACATGCAACTATAATAACCTACATGCAACCATAAAAACTGACATGCAAACACTATAAACGAAGAACATCGTCATCAACCACTAAAACGCATCCAGAAACCCCCAGAGTATCAGATCTACACGCTGGAGCAGTAAGACAGTAGCAAATATCTAGATCCTCCGGATCAGGGATATTTCATCTTGTGGATTGGGTCAGGCTTTTCCCAACCTACAATTTGTGCAATAATAGACAGCATTGCTAGGATACACTATACCGAGATCTAGGATCTCATTTGATGACTATATTCAACTGTAGTCGTGAACATGTATGTTATCCCATTCAAATGGAAGAATAAGTTGCAATTTGGATTTCAGTTACTAGAACCGATAATTTTGATATTCTAATTTCTAAAATGCTAAATAAAGCATAAATTTCACTCTAACACTAACTGTAGTTGCTTAAGTTTTGCTGCAGGTAGACTAGGTGGCTTACTCAGGTCTAAAATACTAACTTTTTTACTTATGTGAGGCTAGATTGGAGCTTAGATATTACGACTGGAAATTACTTCATCTTATTCCTCATTCACTCCACTTGACAGTCACTCATACCCATTGCTTGCAAACTTGAGTCCTTCAATTCTTGCAGTCTGGCCTTCTATTTTTACAGCTGTCACAAATTTAATAATTTTCTAACATTGACAGTAGCACTTAGCTATACTATATGACATTATGTATTCTACTTGTTTTGTTTTACTCTTGAATATGTACATTGTAGACACCTTAGGCACTCCCTTATACAGGTTATACCTTGCTTGTCCAATACCAGTTTTAGTCATAAACATGAATATATTTTGTTACATTCTTTCACGATTATAATTTGTTAATCAATCGCTAACAATATTCTTTAAAATGACCAAAGTGTTATAAGCACATAGATAATAGCATCTAATATGTGTTAAGGTCGCCAATGTGTTACAAGACTCTTCTAAGTCCAAGACTCAAGTTGACACTATTCTTCAAGGAAACCAAGTCAAGTCAGCTCTTTCAAGTCTAATTCATCCCTCAATCACACTTGCAATTTTGAATTGCAAATCAAACACCAAAGGATTGACTTGGTGAGCTTGATTCGCAACTTAAATTGACTTGAGAGTTTGACCTGCGAGTCTCACAAGTCAAAATTAGTCATCTATATATACAAGAGAGAAAAAATAAAGAAGCATTCATTTTACTTGCTTTTCTGATCCGATTTTGATCCATAAACAAGTATTACTAAACCAACCTTGGGAAAATGGCCAAGTCTCAAGGCGGAAGGATTGGTCCTGTTGGATCAAGCAAATCCAAAGCATGGAGGCCGACAAAAGGGAGGTCGACAAAAGGGAGAGCGACATAAGGAGGTTGATGAGGAATCCAATGTAACAAGGGACTAACAAAGATCACCTCAACAATAGTGCCATCAATGTTGGCCTCGTCGATGAAGGTTTCCTTGACAACAATCCTATCAATGTCGAACGCGTCGATAAAGGTCATGTCAAAGATAGACTTGTCGACAAAGCAAAGACTTGTCGACTATACAAGTTATATCGACATTGAAGCTGCAAGGACATCAAAGAGTCACATCAATGACACCCCCACCAAGAAATTCCATGCGACTAGGAGAACCATTCTAGAGATTGAACTAAATATAACTGATTCTTGGAGGCCTTCAATGTTTAAGTAAGAACTAGATCTCAAGGTGGGGTTCCTTTGGTTATTCTAATTCAGTTCCATTCAAGTTGGTCCCACTTAGTTCAACAAGCTGCTCTAATTGCCCAGTGGTTCTAGAATGGTGTAGTTGCCACCACTCATCACTGGATTTTACTCACTAGAAACGTTATCTCACAAAACGCTTTCGGGTCCAGATGTGGTTCAATTGTGCAATGTCATGAAATGCTCACATCACCTTTGTAATTGCTAATCTTTGTTGTAATTCCTTGTTGTTAATGAAACCCTTGATTTTTTAATCCATGTTGTCGTCTGTATACGCACTTGCAAACGTGAGCTAAGTCCAACTCACTTAGTGTGTCCTTGGAGGCACAATGCCTAGGTTCAAAGCCCACTGTCACCTCGACTTGAACCTCTTCCGTCTAGGCTTCCTCCTAGAGAAGCCAAGGGGGGTAGACCCTAGTTACTATATGAAGTTAAAAGTTAATTTCTAGGAGTTGGTTTCAATCAGTTAATGGTTTGGGGGAATCTAGCCTATATGAGAGGCAAGCAATGCAAAGTGTAACTATTCAAATGCAAAGGAAAGCCCTTTCCTAAGACAACTAAGACTAGTGCCTAAGGTTGGGCAAGGGGTCAACTAAAGTTTAAGGGAGATAGATTTTACAAGAGTTACACAAGATTACAAAAGAATCACTTCACAAAGACTACAATTAGAACTAGATACAATATTACAACTAAAGAAGATCTAAGAGATACAACTAAATACAAGATATGTGAATGACACAACTATAAACAAAGAGAGACAAACACTAACTTGGTTGCTTGATTTGTGCAGGAAATAAAGATGCTTCAAATGGAAGAATTCACCAACACATCAAGCCAGCATACCCAACAATAAAGTGCCTCCAAAGGATGCGCAACTTCAAGGGGGCCAGTGCAACAAACCAACATACCACTTAAACTGAAAATTAAATGTTCAAAATAAGCCTCTAAAGGCAAGGGCGCAACTCTAAAAATCACTTAGATGATCATCCACAAAACCAAAATAACTTGCATGAAAATAAAGTGAAAGCGAAATGCTTGCAAGATCCAAGTGTCAACCACAAAATGTATGTGCCAATGTAAATGCCCCAAGGTTGAAGTGGATTAAAAGGATTATTAAGTTATTATGTTAGAAAGTGAATCCTAACTAAGTGACAACCTCAAGACCGTTAAGGTTTAAGCTATTATTAGGTTTCTTTTCAATTCACTAGATAACCATAGCATAGATAGGATCACTGACAAATACACAATCACAAGAGACACATCATTTATCCTGGGAAACCCTCATGGGGGAGAAAACCCAACAAAAACTTCCTTAATATAGATAGCCAATACAATGCCAAGAGAATAAACCAAACAATACAGAAAGTCCTCTCCCAAGTATGCACCTCTCTCTCTCTTCCTTCTTCTCCAACTACAGCTCCAAACTTGAGCTTTGATGAACAAGTGAGTGAGTGAACAAATGAGACGTTGGCCTCTCTTATTTATACAATCTGGCAGGTGCTGAACTGAGGTCTCTTTTCACTAGTAGGGCCAACTTCTCATTTAGCATGTTACAATTAGGGTTTGACCAATCCGCAAAAGGGGATTTGGTCATTTACAATGCTCGACATGATCAATCCACAAAAGGGGATTGATCTAATGAATAATACATCAATAGTAAAATAGAATACTCTTTGCAATTACAATATTTCAACACTCCCCCTTAACAAGAAGGGTATTCTACAACAGCATCAGGCGAGAGAGAGCAGCATCATCAACGGCATCTTGGAACATTGACTGGCATATCTATAAATCATCGGAAGTTTTTCTCATCATCAATATCATCATTCACAGCCGGGAGCTAGAATGGCATCATCATCCTCATCAGCATGAGGTTAATGTAACATCATCATCATCTTCAGTGTGACACTAAAGTAACATCATCATCTTCGACATGAAAGATGAAATAACATCATCACCATCATCTTCATCTTCAACAAGGAGCTGAAGTGGCATCATCATCATCATCTTCAACAAGAAGATGAAGTGGCATCATCATCATCAACTTCAGCAAGAAGCTGAAGTGGCATCATCATCGTCATCTTCAGCAAGACACTGAAGCGGCATCATCATCATCAACTTCAGCAAGAAGCTAAAGTGGCATCATCATCATCAACTGCATCAACATGGATTAGTATAACACTAATACATCATCATCATCAATAACAGCACAAGGTTGATACAACATCAAAAACAACAATATCACAACACAAAGGCTGGAGCATCATCAACAACAACAACATCACAGCACGAAGGCTGGAGCATCATCAACATCAACACTAGGTTGAGAGTCTTCAGCACGAGGTTGGCATCACAGCACGAAGCTAGCTACACAATATCATCAGCACAAAGTTGGCATCACAGCACGAGGCTGGCACATCATCACAGCACGAGGCTGGCACGTCATCAGCACGAGGCTAGCATCACAGCACAAGGTTGGCACATCATCACAGCACAAGGTTGGAAAATCATCACAACACAAGGCTGGAATATCATCAACATGAAGTTGGCATCACAGCAATAGGCCGGCACATCATCACAGCTATTAAGCTGCCATCACAACACTAGGCTAGCACATCATCACAGCAATTAAGATGGCACATCCACACAGCAATTAAGCCAGCACATCAACATAACTGTGACGAGGTATCTACCAGGAGCTTCAACTTCATTTCCATGGGTGTGTTCATGGATTTACATTTCAACATGTCAAACCTCTTCATTTTAACTGCATACTTCCCTTGGTTAAGGAAGATCTTCTATGTGCTCTGCTAAAGTTCAAGACCTAAGAGATAATGCATTTAGATCTTCCATCAAACTCTGCAGCAAGCTTCCTCTGCAATCTGTGATGAGCTTTTCTTTATCTTGTCAAGAATACATCACCTACATATAGTAGTAACATCATTGGGTCATCATTCATAACCTTCAGATAAAGGTTAGAATCAACTTTACTCTTTGGTAACTCCCAAGCTCTTCAGGAAACTGTAAATCAAGCTCTAGGAGCTTGCTTCAATACGTACAGAGCTTCCTTCAACCTGTAGACCTAAGTCTTTCTATCTTCAATATTCAAACCAAATTTTCACGTTACATTGTACCAATTTGGTACACTTGCTCAGTTGCAACTCAATCTGCACAAACATGTGCTAGCTCTATGTGTTTTATGCAAGGCACTATCTGTCTCACTATCTAGGAGTATGTCCTTTACTCTCTCTGCAACTGTTCCTTCTGAATCTGGGACTCTGCACCTGCAGCTACTCTGAGGCTGAGAATGATTGCTTCATTCTCACTGTGGCTGCTAAAATCTGAGAGTAACTCCTCTTATTCTATCACAGAAACAGTTTCATCTGAAACTGAGAATGGCTCAATAACTGATACTGAAGCTAGCTCTTCTTCTTTCATGGAGGTAACTTTATCTTTCATTGTAGTCATGTCTCCATGACCCAACTAATGTAATGCAACAACTGCCACTTGATTTTAAATATGGGATTGCTCCCCCTGCATCTCATACTATATATGAATAATGGTTGTTCTGGTTGTCTTCATAAATACTGGAACTATTTCTTCAATAACTGGAATAAGTGTCTCGTCATAGTCTTCTCCCTCTTGCCGGGAGAATCCTCTTATACACACATCAAGCTTTGTACATCTACAACATGCTTGATCTGTATAGATCAATCTTGGAAGTCAATACCGACTTCTCTTCTAGTCTCACGGAAGAATCCATATCCTAGTCTTTCTGACTGGCTTCCTTCTTTGTCACTGAAACAAGGGAATCTTCTAGGATATTTAATATCTTCTAGGAGTCTCTGAAGTTACGATCTAGTCTTCTCATGTCATCTGTCTCCCAATCCTGGAAGTTTTCTCTCCATCTGATCCTTTCTGAGATCAGGCTTATAATTGATTTCTTCTAAGTTTACAAGGACTTCATCATCTCTTTACAGGGTATACTTGTTGTTGAGTACCAAGTCTAAATGTGAAAGACTGAGTCGGGCTTCAAACGAGTTCTGCTTCTGGTCAAGGTGGCTTGACTTCATTAATCTTTGAACAATTCTGCTATGAGTTCTTATTCTGATGTTTAGTCATCTTTGGAGCCTTCTGCTCCTTACAATCAATCTTCATATGAGATACTCTGAATCTCAAAAGATAGCTTCTTCTTCATCTTCTTTGGTACATGAATGTATATGGTCATGTACGTAGTCTGCTTCATATCTCATTTAATATGTTGCCTTCTGCAACCTTCACTATAGCTTCCTCAAGGTTATCACCTGTGACCTGAACAAGGTCAACAAAACAGCAAGCAAGAATAATACTCTTTTAATAATAATAGATAAAACAAAGACACGAATAATCATCACAGTAGCTCCTTTAGAGCTATCACTTGTGACCTGTCTGAAAAAAAGATCATAAGTAAGAAATACAATACGAAATGAGGTCAACACTCTTCTAGTGTTGTGATCAAACATTCCTCCATGGTAACCTGGAATCAACAAAAGAAGTTTGTCCTGGAGGATATGTTGGTTGTATCTGTTACATTAAGCATTTATCTCAATATGCCCACATGCTACCAAGTATAATACTCTTCAAAGACTGGTACCTCAACTATAGTGTTTTCTTGACACTTGCACGTTTTGAATCTTATCAACTTAATCAATCAAACCTGGAACCTGGAGTTTTGTTCTCAAGAATGAGTGTGTTGCTTTTCTACCAAGTCTCCTTCACTCAAGATGACAGGTGATTTCTTCAACCTGTCTTCTGTACTAGGACAATATGCTATCTTGACAGAAGGTTGGGTTAGAGAATAAACTCGATGATCTCAACTTTAATCTATCTAATACCTTGACTTTAAATTTGACCAAAGTTTAGTATGATGGTCATAGCTTCAAAATGCAACACTGATCAAAAAAATGTCATAACAAATAAATGCATATCAGAATAATCAAACTTGAGTTGCATTATTCCTCTGAATGTGTTGGATCTTGATATCCTTCTGGATCTATGGCAAGAGATCCCTTCTCTTGCAAATACCCTTTAAAGCTTAACCATTTAAACATGTGTGAGTACATACCTCTGATGGCATTTGCAGGTAGTGGCACAATCTGGTAGCAAAGGTAATGATCACCAACTCTTAACAACTTCAAGGGTGACTGCAACTAGTACTACGGTTGATACTTCACCTAATACTGCAATTGCAATTGATACTGCAACTGATTCTGAGACTGCAATTGCAACTACAACTTAGGGTTTTATGAGGAAATCCTAATTTTTCAAACTTCAAATTTTGAAATTCTGATCCAAGGGATAGATGTGTTGAGATGAGGTGAGTAGGTTGGTGCAGTCAGATTTCTGAAAATCCAAATTTTACCCCCTCAAACTTGACCAGCGGATTTCTGGACTGTTGCTTCTGGTTTTCTGGTACTTCTGGTACCAGTGTGTTGTCGTCCTTATACACACCTACAAACATGAGCCAAGTCCTGCTCACTTAGTGTGTCCTTGAAGGCACAATACCTAGGTTTAAAGCCCACACTGTCACTTTGGCTTGAACCTCTTTCGTCTAGGCTTACTCCTAGGGAAGCCAAGGGGGGTAGACCCTAGTTTCTAGATGAGATTTACCTTAAGTTCTAGGAGTAGATTTTAATTAGTTAAGGTTTAGGGGGAATCTAACCTATGATGCAAAGGCAGCAATGCAAGATGCAAGATTTCTTATGTCAAGCAAGCCTTTCCCTAGGTCAACTAAGACTAGTGCCTAAGGTTGGGCAAGGGGTCAATTAAAGCTAAGGGTGTTTAATTACAAGTAAGATTACAAAGGTTAGATACTTACAAATAAAGAATGCTACTTACACAATATTACAATAAGATACACTTTACAAAAAGACAAGCTAAACATGTGTTTAAATGTGCGGGAAGTTAGATACAATCAAGGCGTGAGCACCATCAACATATTAAGCCTAAGCATGCCCCAATAGCACTTACACTATTGGACTGCTCCTCAATAGCAACATCAACACTCAAAAATCACAAGGACACTTGGAAGATTTAGAAGCTTTAAACACAAGTGTTCCACAATAATTAAGACACTTAGTTAATTACCCACAAAGCATTACTTGTAGATGAGATTGGAAAATTATACTTGCAAGTGTTTAACCTTAAGATATATCAATTTTATCCAAGATTGTTAATTGCTTAGTGAGTTAAGGGTTTTTAAGATTTGAAAGATTTTAATTACCCAAACTAAGTGTTTGACCAAAAACCTCCTACCCCAATTACCAAATGGTTGTTAGATGCTCAAGAAGTGAGGCAACGAGGCCTACCCTAGCTTCACAGGTCAACCCTAATGAACCAAGTACTACCGGAAAGGATGTCACGCATCATGAGACCGTCCCCGGCCTAGCACCTTCCATTGCCTTCCTCAATCCCTGTTTTAGATGGCAAAGATGGTGGTTTTAGGTACCCTATTAAGTCTATTAAGTTTATAGATCAATTGGTTAACTTCTTAGATGTATTAAAGAGTGTTTTGATGACTTTTAGTTGCCTTAAAATGGTGATTTTATGCCAAAACCGAAACTTTAAGCAGCTTAAAGAGATGTGTTATTAAGCATGAGAGTTAAGCACATTAACACATGTAAGCATGTAAAAGAGAGAGATGAAATAAAGAGTTCTTGCATCACCATTTATTGAAACATAACATGAAAAGCTTGTAAAGAATGAATGCTAATGAACAAGGGCAAGAACAACTTGCCAAAGAAAAGGAGAGAAAGATTTTAACTTATCACCACTTAAACATTCATTGTTTTAGCATTAAGAGAGAATGTTAAGTGTGAAGAATAAAGCTTAAGATTTAAATGTGTGCCTACACTATCAAGATGTCCAACAATACTTTAAACTTAAGTGATGGCAAATGGTCTTAAGTACGAAATAGCATGAAAGAGAAAACCACTTACTATACCATCAATGCATTAAACCATTTAGTGTTGGATTAGAGCATGTGAAAGAAATAGAACTTGAGATAGCCTTAACACATGCAAGATAGATTAAGCAAGTAGATTATGCCCCAAGGGCTTAAGCTAAGGACTAATGTGTGAATGAGATCTAAATCTAGAATATTTTAACCATCAAAGCATTAGGAAATCATTAATACATTATTTATCCTAGCCTTCCGATTTTGGCGATGTCTCTCCCAAGGTGTAGGCAATTATTAAAATGAGAAAAGCTTGAAGGGGAATGAGAAACAACAACAAACCACTCAATGGTACAAGGTGGAGGCAATCCTACCTTTATTGTGCCAAAGGGGTTGAGAAGTAAGCAAGCTACAACAACTACTAACAAATTACTTGCTAAACCCCACGTCCTAGCTTAGGAAAATGATTTGAAATGAAAAACTTAAAGCTAGATCAAACCCTAAGCTCACACGTGGGAGGTAGGCCGTACCAATTCTCCTCCCAAGCTATGAGCCACTAAAATCAGCAAGAAGTGAAGGAAAATATGCACAAGAAGCTAGAAAAGTAGAGAGAAAGGTTGAGACTTGTTACCCACTTGAAGAGAAGGGTCTTGGAGTGTTGTGTGGCTGATTTTGGGCAATATAACCGCCTCAACCTGATGAGAACCTGCAAAAACCAGCAAGCTATGCTTGCTGGAAAAGCTACACACAACAATATAGATAAAGAAAAATTTATGTTTTTAGGGCAGAAATTTTTCACATAAAAATTTTATGATAAAAGTAGATTAAAATGACCAATCTATGATGTTAAGCTAGTTGAAATATTATGTGAAGTGGACAGCAAGAAAAGAATGAGTAAAGAAGGAGTTTGAGTGAGCTTTGAGGGAGGACACATCCTTGAGGCAATCCCAACAAAACCCTAGAAGCAAACCTGCAAAACTTCAACACATGTGATGCATACAAGTAGATAATATGTCTGAATATGCTAACAAAATAAAATACCTACACCCTATTAGCAAACCCACATATATAGATCAACAAGAATACTTGTTGTATAATCTACCCAAGTAAAACACTTTACCCAAGAATCTACTCATGCAACCCAAGATGCCAAATCCACAATATTACCTCATATGTAAGCAAGAGACAAGAATACTCGTTGTTCTTCCAATCCTCCAAAGTTTCTCTTTATTACTCAAGGAAAAATCTTGAAGCAAATACTTGCTCCAAAACCCTCAAGAGCAAAAGAATGGATGCAAGATGGAAAAGAAAGAGAGAGATGAGATAGAAATCAAATAACATAACAATAGCTCAAAATATGGTGAGGAAATGAGTGAGGGGAGGCTCTATATATACTTGGGAAGGCAAAGCTACCCCTCTTTGATGAGTTACAAGTGTCACACATCAAAGAAAAGTCACTTTTAGGGTTTTGGTCAGTTAGGGTTTTGGCATGGATGGATGAAGTGGAAATGAGGTGGAGTGAGTTGGCAAGGCTTTGATAAGTGAAATGATGAGTTGTAAGGTCTAGGGAAGCACACCAAGGGATATAATAAGTCTCCCATTAATTTTTTTATTATTTTTTCACTTTTTGGAGACTTTCTAGAAGAGAGGCACACCACTCTAGGAAAAGTGACAGTTTTGCTTAATGGCTAGGTGAGGGGGTGATGTGAGGGTTGGAAAAGGTTAGGAAAAATATCTCTCACACTTTTCCATCATTACTCTACCCCATTTGCTCAAAATTACAAAAATGGCATTTTTCCTATGTCATGATTTAGCAATTAAAATTGTTGTTTTGACTCACTGAGACTCCTGGTGGAAGAACACCTAGCAAAAGTTGTCCGACTGAGCTGAAACTTGGTCCAAGGGTGTAGGGGGTCTCATTCCATTTCTTTTGAGCACAAATACCCCTATCAAAAACCCAAGGACCTAGTTTTTACAATTTTTGCTCAAAAATAATTAATTAATTAAATAATTAAACCTCCAAACTTAGGAAAATTTAATTAAAAAAAATTAATCTAGACTCGTCGGAATTCCGCGAAACTTTCTAAGATGTCATACATGGTAATTTACATCATCCCTAAACAATAGTTACCAGAGGATAAGTCCATTAGAATGCCCTTCACCACTTTGGAGGAATTATCGCAGGTGTGAGGGAAAAACTCAATAGAAATTAATAAGGCTGAAAAGCCCAATTAATAACCTGAGAATAAAAAACCCTCGATGAAAGGAACTCTCTCAATGAACCCATCCCAAGGTAACTGACCTAAATATGACCCATGCAGACCTATTACATTATTAACCCACGCAGGGGTGCGGAAATTTCGTTTACAAAAAGAAGTGCTAGAGGCATAAATTGCCTAGTAGAACCAAACTGTCTTCGACATATTAGAATCTAATGATGCATCTCTTCATGGCACATGGAGTTGACCCCCTAGTTGAATAGGCAGTCAACATGGTGAAAACTAGGGTTTCACTTTCCGAGAGATCTACCCACTGAAAAGGTGCACTGAAGGTGCCAAATAATTCCTTGGATTAGGGCCCACTTTTCTAGATGGTTTTGAGGATGAAAATCTTCTTCAATAAAAAGCCCTAATTTTCATGTACGGCAACAGTGGTGTTTTTCTTCTTCTTGTGAAAGATGCTCTCTTCAGCTTAGCTCTGATACCATGTTAAGGTTTAAGGTATTATTAGGTTTCTTTTCAATTCACTAGATAACCATAGCATAGTTAGGATCACTGAGAAATACAAAATCACAAGAGACACATCATTTATCCTGGGAAACCCTCATGGGGGAGAAAACCTAGCAAAAACTTCCTTAATATAGATAGCCAATACAATGCCAAGAGAATAAACCAAACAATACAGAAAGTCCTCTCCCAAGTATGCGCCTCTCTCTCTCTCTCTTCTTTCTTCTCCAACTGCAGCTCCAAACTTGCGCTCTGATGAACAAGTGAGTGAGTGAACAAATGAGGCGTTGGCCTCTCTTATTTATACAATCTGGCAGGTGTTGAACTGAGGTGTCTTTTCACTGGCAGGACCAACTTCTCATTCTGGGTTGTTATAACCACTTTAATATATTCTTGGGGCCGACTTCTCATTTAGCATGTTACAATTAGGGTTTGACCAATCTGCAAAAGGGGATTTGGTCATTTACAATGCCCAACATGATCAATCCACAAAAGGGGATTAATCTAATGAATAACATATCAATAATAAAATAGAATACTCTTTGTAGTTACAATATTTCAACAAAGACTCCCCTCGCTTGTACCAAATAGTTGATGGGTGCTCAAGAAGTAAGGCAAACAAGGCCCCACCCTAGCTGCAAAGGTCAACCCAAGGAAAGAAGTACTCCCAAAAAGGACGTTGAGTATCATGAGATCGTCGCCGACCTATCACCTTCCGTTGCTTCCTTACAATCCTCATTTAGATGGCAAAGTTGGGTTAGTGGTGAGTGCCCTATTAAGTCTAGTTAATTTTATGCCCTATGAGACTAAGGTAACTTGAGGTTAGTTGTGTGTTGAGCAAGATGTTGCTTGCCAAAGTGTCAAGTGCTTGAACAAAAAAGAAATTGCTTGCAAGTAAAGGAAAGTACTTAATAAAAATGTAAAGCTTGAAAGAGCATTGAGTACTTGAACATTAAATTTGCAAAATTGAAAAGACATGTTTGCCTTAAACCATTTGAATTATGCCATGCCCATGATATTGCAAGAAAGGAAAAAGTACTTATGTAAAAGTGAGAAATGAGAACAAGTACTTGAACTAAATAAAGCTTGCAATGAAAAGATTAAAATAGCACCATAAGATCACTATGCCTCCATGGGCTTAAACTAGTATTAAGATTATTACTTCTACTTCTACATCATTTTAACCATTCAACACATGAAGAAGTAAAACCACATATACTAGCCTTACGATTTTGGGGGTTGGCTAGGCCAAGCACACTCCAAGGTGTAGGCAAACAAGTTAATATTAAAGGCTGAAAAATAAACTAAACTAAGAGAACTACATACAATGGCACAAGGTGGAGGCAAGCCTTCCTTTTTTGTGTCAAAAAAGATTGAAAAAACTTGAAATAAAATGCTGAAATAAAACTAGTCTCTCAACCTTGTCGTAATGAAAAGTGGAGCAAACAAATGAAAGAAATATTGCAGAAAATAAAACATTATCCTAGCCTTACAGTTTTGGGTGTTGGTTGGGCCAAACTCACTCCAAGATGTAGGCACAATCTAACTAATTAAATTGCATAAAATTACAAAATGAGAAATGCAAGCCTCTTAGGGACTCCCTTGGGCTTGCTTACAATGCTAGAAAAGATGAGAAAGAAGAGAGTATTGTTACCCAACAATAGGAAGCTCTTCTTGAGTGTTTTGTGACCCAAAATGGGCAGCACCTCCCCTTGTACTAGCGAGAATCTACAAAAACCAGCAAGCAAAAGATTGTTGGAAATGCTGCAAAAGACAACCAAAATTAAAGAAAATTTATGTTTTTACACAGAAATTTTCTGCATAAAAATTTCAGAAAGATAAAAATATTTTAATGACCTATTCTAAGTGTTAGATAACCCAAAAATCTGAATGTAATGAACAAAAATAACTTGCAAAAGATAAAAATATTTTAATGACCTACTCTAAGTGTTAGATAACCCAAAAATCTGAATGTAATGAACAGAAATAACTTGCAGAAATTTAAGAGGCTCAAGATGGATTATGAAGGCAAGTTTTCAACTTGAAACAAGCCTTTCAAACCCTTGAAGTAACCTACAAATACTTGTGAAGAAACTCAAGACAAGAACAAATGGTGAGTAGATAGATTAGAAGAAACAAAATACTTTGTAAATCTAAACTATACTCACTTAAATTCACAATAACACTATTGGAAATCTACCCAAGCAAAATACTTTGCTTGGGAATTCTACTCTAGATCTAAAGAATGTTTCAACAAATAAAACAACCAAGCAATGTCACCTCAAATCATAGATGCACCAAGACTACTCTTTGACACACCATTAGTCCTCCAAAGCGTTCTATTAACAAGTAGGAAGTTGTAGCAAGTACTTGCTACAAGTTCCTCTCCAAAAGTGAGAGCAAGACGGGAGAGATAAGGAGAGTGAGGAGAAAATTGGGTAGAGTAACAGTAGCAATAGAATTAGTGAAAAATGAGGGAGAGAGGGCACTCATTTATACTTGGAAAGGCAAAGTTACCCCTCTTGGATGAAAGCCAAGTGTCAAAACCGAAGCATGAGTGAGCATCTCAAGGAGGGGGGTGCATTTTTAGGGTTTGAGTGGTGGATTGATGAAATGTCATGAGTTGGAGAGGCAAAAACTTAGTCAATGGGTGAGGTGGAATGCCTAGGAGGGTGCACTAGGTGAGAGAGTGCCCCACTCCCCTTAATTTTCCATTTTCTAAAGTTTGCTCAAGGAGGGGGGCATAACTTCCCTAGGGCCCTGTTGACCGCCCATTTAGCACCGGCAGTCAACTCATGAGCCATGAAGAGATGTATCATCAGATGCATGATTATTGAAGATTCTTGGTTCTACAGGGTTGTGTTTGGCCCAGCACTTATTTTTGTACTTGGAATTTCCGCACCCCTGCGTGGGTTAATAATGTAATAGGTTTGCATGAGTCATGTCTAGGTCAGTTACCTTGGCATCGGTTCACTGGGAGAGTTCCTTTCACCGAGGGTTTTTTATCCTCAGGTTATCATTGGGCCTTCCAGCCTTAATGATTTCCCTTGAGTTTTTCCCTCGCAATTTACATATGTCCTCCAAACTGGTGAACGGCGTTGCAGTGGGCTTATGTTTTGGTAACTATATAGGGAATTCATTGTAAATGACCATGCAAGACATCTTAGAAAGTTTCGCGGAATTCCGTCGAGTCTAGGTTAG
>JZKD02S1649167.1:40809-51027 GCA_000966675.3 Picea glauca | reverse complement strand
TTGGAAACTTAGCCCCCAATTACTTTGTCTTTGTCCACCCGCAACTAGCGTCACATTTATGTTATTATTACGATCATATACAATCTTTACAAATTACATATTTGGGCCTGTGACCATACATCGTATTTAATTACACATTGTTAAAACGAGGATTATAAATGAGGGGTGCTACATTCCCCTCCCCTAAAAATTGCACCATCCTCGGTGCATAGCACCATATCGATATACATATATAAAATTTACATTATAATACTTGAAACTTTTGCAATTTCAACTCCTGCAGCAATTCCAACCATCAATCTCTCACTCCCCGCAACATGCACAACCCAAGGAAGTGTACCCCCTTCTTTGCACCACATTCCCTCAGGTTGTACCACTTCCCTTCTAGGGCTCCATCATAGATTAGACAAGAACTATCTGAGATGTGGCTCCAGAAATTCTAGCTACCAAAATGGAGCCTTGCATACTTATGTACATTTTCTTCCATCCTCTTCCAACTTGTAATCTTTAAACTTCAGCGATACACTTTCTTTTAGCAAGCCTTTTGTAACTTGTGCATAATGTTGATATGATGTTACCGTTTCCAAAATTCTACTTTTTATCTTTCAAAAATACATGCTAATGGTTGCAACACGCATTTCATGCACCCTTTTGTTGACTGCATCAACCACTTTATTCTATTTTCCTTTGATATTCTTGATGTTGAATTCGTATTCACTGAGAAATTCTATCCATCTAGTTTGTTTGAAATTTAGTGTTGGTTGTTCAAACAAGTGTTTCAGACCACTATGATTTGTCTTCAGCTTGAACTTTCTTCCCATGAGATAGTGCCTCCACATTTTTAAGGCATGAACTATGGATTCCAGCTCTAAGTCATGGGTAGCATAGTTTCTTTCATGACCCTTTAGCTTCCTTGACTCATAGCATATGACATGCCCTTTTTGCATAAGGACTCCACCAAGACCTTACTTGCATGCATCTATGCACAAAATGAAATCTTCATYTGAATCTGCAACYTTTAGAATATATGCACTAGTCAATAATTCCTTTAAGTGTTGGAAACTSTCTTCACACTTAGCATTCCATTCGAACTTTGTTCCCTTATTTTATGATGAAGTGATTGAATTTGAAAATTTGGACAAACATACAATGAATCTCCTATAATATCCATCTAATCCCATAAAGGATCTCACTTCTGAAACATTCTTTGGTGCTGGCCAACTTTTGATTGCTTCAATATTTTYAGGGTCCACCACTATGCCTTCCTTTGAGACGATGTGGCCCAAATAATGAATTTGTCTTTGATATAAAGTGTGCTTGCTTATCTTGGCATATAATTGGTGCTCTCTCAACACTTGTAGCCCCATCCTCAAATGTTTCGCATGCTCCTCCTCTGTCTTAGAGTAGATAAGAATATCGTCGAAGAAGACAATGAAGAATTTTTTCGGGTAATATCTAAATACTCCATTCATTAGCCATATAAATGTAGTTGGTGCATTTGTCAAGACAAATGGCACCACGATGGAATCATAATGGTTGTACCATGCCCTAAATGTTGTCTTGTTAGTGCCTTCTTCTCCAATTCTCACTTGATGGTAACCTGACCTTAGGTCAATCTTGGAAAATATCCTTGTTCCTTTTAGTTGATTGAAAATATCATCGATCCGCGATAGAGGGTACCTTTTCTTTACCGTTACCTTATTCAGTTGTATGAAGTCAATACACGACCTTAGAGTTCCGTCCTTTTTATTCGCAAAGAGTATTGGGGCACCCAAAGGTGAGACACTTGGGTGTATGTGCCCCTTCTTCAAAAATTATTCTAGATTCATCTACAACTCTTTTACATCTAGTGTGCTCATTTTGTAGGGAGTTTTGGACACCAAGGAAGCTCCAGACATTAATTCAATAAAGAAATCAATATATCTCTTGGGTGGTAATGCTGATAACTCCCCAAAGACATATCCATACTCCTTTAGTATTGGATAATCTTCAATACTTGGATCATTATATTTGGTTGTGTAATACCCATGTTTTCCCCAGCTTGTAAATATTATTACTATAGTGAACAAGACTATGGACAGACCTGTCATGTGAATGTTGAAAATACAATGAACCTTTGATATAGAAGGTAAGGTATATATTTTTGTTATTAAATAAAATGGAAATTGTGGCATAACCACTGAAAGAGGGTTTCCAATACATGTTATGATGTCATGAGATGGAATGGTGAGGGGAACCATGACTGGTTGAGACGACCCCTACCAGGCAATACTCCGCTGAATTAAAAAGGTTAAAATCCTAAGATTGTTCTCTGGGCCAGAGAAATTCATTTACCAGTCAAGATGGTAGTTGAAAAGTCCTCTTCATAAATTAATGAAAGAATAGGAAGAGTACCCATCTATAAATTTCTGATCCAACCCACGAATTTGGGGATCTAACCCACAAAATATTTCTATATAAGGAAATAAAAGGAAGGAAAGTGGAGGAGGAAGAAGAAGAGGCAAAAGATTCACACAAATGGGTCTGAGGACAATGCCTGAAGAAGAAGAGTGTGCAAGACTCTCTAGTTCTAAAGAGAACTGAGAAAATAAGTTGTTCTAGGTTCATGAGCACTTGGACAATGTTTTCTAGTCAAGATGATAAAAGGAGTTTCAGTGATTGAGTGAGAGATCATGGCAGGTTGCCTTGCTTGGTGGATAGAAAACTGGATTGCCAAGTTCCTGTGGGAAAAGGAGAGTAACCTTTGTCCTTTGTTGAGAAAAAGTATAACCCCTCTCATAGCATCATGATATAGCTAGGGGGTGGACAACTAAGGAATACTCCAAGAGAAACTGTGCCTATGGTTGGGTGGAAAAGGGCAACCCTTTCAGTAGTTTCCAACTAGTTTCAAATTTCATATAAGTGTGATTTTGAGTTTTATATTGTCTTGATTGTTTTGTTGAAATATGTATTTTATTAAACTAGATGATCGCATAATATTTTACCTTGTTTGAATTGTAGAATTTGTGGCTCTGATGGCCTAGCAACCTAGAAAAATTTGAAGTAAAGCTTGAATATCATATTTTATAAATGGTTTTATTTTTACCTCTATTTAGAAAGGGAGAACTATTAGAAATGGGTTCTTAAATGAATTTGGGACATAAGACTTTGGCCTTTGTGTTGTTTGGGAAATCTTGAAAGGTATTTCACAAGGAACAATTTCACAAATATAGAGTTGGGATAGATTCTACAGGACTGCTCTGGTCCTGTCGACTCATCAAAATTACCTTTTCTTGTTATAGAATTTGAATTCTACCAATGAAAGGAGCTTCCTTCAAACCGTTCTCTTTTCCAAGTGACCTCAAGCTTGAGTCCACGGACTTAACCAAATCTTGGTTAAGATTTAAGAGTGTAGCCCTCTAGGGCTTGTCAAAGTCCCATATGACCAACATCCTAGAACCCTTCGCTATGCTCAAAATGAGCTAAGATATCTAGGCTTAGAGACTTCAAAGGTATAGGGCTTCAGGATGTTTGAACTTCACAACACTCCAATCCTGTCGAAGAAAACCTGTTGATATGGTTACTGGATGGTTTAATTGAAAACTGGCTTTCTCTTATCCATTATCGTGGGATCTTCCCTATCATTAAACCTTGACCAAATTTCCATCCATGAAGCAACGCAAGCCGTAGATCTAGGGACCTTCAGGATCTTTCCTAATCATTGGACATACACTACATTCAATTCGGCGTTGACCCACACTGGGAGTAAAAAGGTGCTAAATGGCCAGAACCCCCGAATGTCAAAGTCGCGAAGTGACACAAGTTGTAGATCTAAGAATCCTTCAAGACCCTTTCCGATCGTTAGATAGAGTGTTGTGGAAGGATAGGGTAAGCAACAATGTTGACTGACAAAAAACAATCATCTCTTCTTTGTGACCTTTCTGGTAGTTAAACCTTAGGGGAATTATTGGGTTAAGAACTGTAAGGGACACAAAGTCATTGGGTCCTGAAGTGGTGAATTTTCGTCGACCGTTGGCTCAAGAAAAGGAATTCAGGAGTGATGTGAGACATTGATCAATGATCCAACGAAAAATATTTCTCCATTGTTATATCAACCAGTGGGGAGACCGTGTACACACTTCGACGAGGTTTCACTTTAGGAAGCGCAAGGTACAGGGGTAATAATATCCCAAAGGTCTAAGGCCAGAGTACTTGGCCAGGAGTTACTGAACTTCAAAACTTTGGGACTTCAGGGCTCTGGGAAAACTCAAGGATCTAGGAAGGTGTGGTAAATGTCGAAGCGTCAATTTTTCCTTTTTGTAGTGTCCATCTTTGATTGGACGGGCCCGCATACGCCATGGTGATGTGGTGTGCCTAGATAGTTTCACCTGGCGTCATGGGATTGGTCACGATTTAGGTGTGGGACCCCCCCCCCCCCTTGTCAAGTCTAAACCATGTGTTAAGGGTGGTTAAATCTCAACCATCATATCTTTAAGGGTGGAAAAAAATCCACCATAGATCCTGATGTGGAAAGAGACTTTAGGGCTTCGAGTCCCCGAGGGTGTTTTAGACATGTAAAAGAATGTTGAAGGGTCGAAGGCCCAATATTCATGAAGGCTCCGAGGTGATATTCCCTGCAACCCCTCTCCCGAGGCCACGTAGTTGTAAGAGGATGACAACATGGGTCACGATAGTACCATGTCAGATGACATGAGAAAAGTGATGCCACATGGATATCACATGGTGAAGGGGTGGCCATTGGCCAATGATGCCCTGAAAACTTTGGAAAGACATAACTTTCAACTCGGCTTTAGAAAAGGGCATAGTCATTGGAAATCTCTTGGTGAGCACAAGGCAATGGCGCCCTCATCCGAGGAATTAAGGGAGTTGTAGGAAAGAAAAAAATGTATACCCCCATCCTTTAAAAGGATACTTAGGGGGTCAGGTGTGTGACAAAGTGGTATCAAAGAAAGATTCAAACACTAGGCCTGGATGGGGAAGAAATCAGTCATAGGACCGGTATAACAAGGCAAAGACAAGCATGTTAGAAAAAGTTCCTTTGTGTTGGAAAAGTTTAGATGTTATCTACACCAACTCCTTGATTGAGGTTTCATTCTCAAATTTATTACAATAGAAAAGTTACATGTGAATGTGTAGCAAAGGGAGAATATTGTTGCTTTGGTAGAATGATAAATGTTCCTATGAGAGTGGGATTATGTTGATAGGCACCAATAGCAATATTTGGATGTGAATGGAACAAATAGGTTGTGATATTGCCTACAAAAGTTGGCAGTTCGAGCCTCTAGAAACCATGATGATTGTGTATTTGAGGGGTAAGACCCTTACATAAACAATTTCTCATGGTTAAAGGAATTGAACATGAAGTGATAGGATTTGTGGAAGTAATAAAATTGTCGCTTTAATAAACAAGACTAAGCCTTGTATGTATAACCCTTCATGACTAGGGGACTGATGGAAATTGTAAGGTCGATTTACTTTACCTATAATGAATGAAAATTGTTGTTGGAATAACCCAGTTAAGCAAGTAAAAAGGATCCCTATAGACTGAGAAAAACATTCATGAAAGTAGCAGTGAAGTGACATGCGCAAGTTCAAAATATCATGGTTGTGCTAAAGGATTGTGTATCCCTATTAAATTAAGGGCATGTCTATGCAAGAGGTAAGAAATTGGATTGTATCTTCACTGCAGGCATAAGTGAAAGGCTTGGTGCACAAGGATATGATAAAATGCATATAGAAAATATTGAGCATGCATATAACATGTATATATACTTATTGTGGTCTGTTCCTTGGATGTAAAATAGGGTGATTTCATAGATCATATGGTTAGTGATGATCTGTCTATAGTAGCATAAGTAAAATGTTGATGATTTTGATTACATATTACCTTATGAGGATAAGGTAAAATGGTTAATGAAATGTTGATCCTGAATGTGGTAAAGGAAGTGTTGGAGCATTTCTAGATGACCAATGGGTCAGATTGGTGTCCAGAGGTGGATGGTAKCCATATAGACATGGCTTGGTATGCTCGAGTTGTAGTGAGAGGAATCTGGGAAAGGATTCCCTTGATAAAAAGGCTTGTTGACCAAGAGTGATTTGAGGCATGAAGAGAAGCTTGATAAGTTGTCTTGTTTCCTTGGGAACTATTGGAATTTCCCAGATGGTACTTCTAGGTTGATGAATAATTTTATAGTAGTTGAGGCAATAATTATTTCTTGCTGGTTGTTGTAATATGGAAAGGGAAACATAGTTATGACTTTTTTTGCGAGACTTTCCATGTGGATGTCATGTGAATGACAGAAAAATATCAATGGAGAGGGAAACATGGTGTTGATTATTCCTACGAGACGTATCATAAGAATGGTTGTAAGATATTTGGGAGGAAGGATAAGGAAGTTTGAAAGGTATGTGTGTGTGAATGGCATGGAAAAAGGTGCAAGCAATGAACTTGCATGCTGAATAATTCTCTATGTTTGTATATTCTTGAGTACATGGATTGAATGCATTATAAGGTTTCCATGTATGAATATTGATATTAATACCAAAGAGATATGAATGAATGATATAAAATGTGCAAGTAATGAATATTTATGATGTATAAGTATATGCATACTAAAGGCACAATGCGACTTCCCTAATGAGTGAATTGTAAGGCAAGAATTGCCCTTGCCAAGATGGAATAAATACGATGGATGCATGGCTGACTCTATTTTAAAGAGTCATGGTAGTTTTGATCTGAATAGTATCCTAAGGGGGATGTGTACCATTTCCTCAGGGAATGATAGTATAGATTGATGAAATAATGAATGATCAAGGGTGCTCTATTGTCATGACAAAAGGAAACTTGATTAGGCTTTAAAGGTTGGATTTAAATGATCATAAACAATCATGAACTAACAAAATTTCATTAGATAAAGAAAGGGAAACTATAAGTTTTCCCATAGTATACACAAAATATGTTGAAGCCTGTAGTAAGGGAATCGTGCATGAAAACACAATGGGATAATGTGCATATGTAATTCAGAATGCATCATATTAAAGAAAGGTTATATTCCTTATAAAATATTTGGTAAACAACTAAAATGGTAAAGTTGAAGTCGATTCTGTTGGAAATGTTTAACAGGTAGCATATGCTTGTCATTGATGGCAAGTACAGCAATGAAGATTGCATGAATATAGGAAGAATGTAACAGACGGGCACCAAAAGTACTTTGAGAAGAAGTTGCAGAGAAACCTCGATGAAGCTACAGAGCAACCTCGATAAGATCAGAAGATATAGTGCAGAGGATGTTTAGTATGTTTTACAGGCAGTGTAAGCTTGTCATTGGTGGAAATTACAATAGTAATGATGGCTTGAGTACAACAGCGATGATCAACAGGAAAAGAGAAGATAAGTCCAGAAAGATCGAATGATTGAAGGCCCGAGAAGCATTTATGATCGTTGGATCCCATCCAAAATTCCCGACAGCATGAGGGCTGTCAGATCTAAAAAAAGACAAGAAGAGGGCGCTGAAGAGGAGAATAGATCTCAGGCATCAAATCTGAGCACAGGGTCCGACCACCGTTGGATTGAGGAAAACCTACACGATCTTTAAAAGTACAAGGAGTAGAGGGCTCACAAAAACTCGACGTAATCTGAGTCGTCAAATCAAGTTCACATCTGAACTGTTGATCGGAGTTTCGAGGATAGTATTTTTGAAATGTCAATAAAACAATGCAATAGGAATCCCGATTTCTCGATATGAAAAATATCGGCGTAATCTGAGCCGTCAGATCAAGATGTGATCTAGACCGTCGACCCAACTCACGTCAGCAGACCACGTCAGCTAGCGACACGTGGCACAACCAGGTAATGACAAATGTCAGATTGATTCAACATTTCAGGAACATGTGAGGCACGAATCAGAGTGACACATGACAATACTCAACACGTGTCAATCCACGTGTGACGTCAACAGATGGACACCCTGTCAGAGTTTCGGGGATCGAGAGTTGGAGATGTCAAAGAATATTGACATCAAGAATCCTGATTTCACGATATGTGAAATCACGATGCAATCTGAGCCGTCATATCAAGCTTTGATCTGGACCGTTGATTCCAGTCAATGAAGAGGCATCGGGGATCGAGAGTTGGACATGACAAATATTATTGACATCAGGAACCCCGATTTCGCAATATGCGAATTCGCAATTTAATCACAGTTGTTAAGTTAAGAAGTGACCTGGACCGTTGATCTGATTTATTTATGGAGTATCGGGGATCAGAAATTTGAAGTGACAAAAACACTGGACATCAAGGATGTCAAAATCGTGATACGCGAAATCACGATTTAATCGCAGTCGTTGAATAGAGATCAGATCTAGACCATTGACATAACTCCATATCGGAGTTTCGCAGATCGTGAAATCAAGAGGAATAGAAAACAAGGCAACAAGAATGCTGAAATCGCGATATGCGATATGGCTATTCAATCATAGCTGTTAAATCAAGCTTGGATCTGGACCGTTGATGTAACTCCATATCGGAGTTTCGGGGATCACGACTTGGAGAGGCAAGAACACAATGCAACAGGAATGATGAAATGCCGAAACCTAATTTAAAGACAAAATTAATAAAGCTCATCCAACAGCATAGATTAACCTGAAGAAGATATGAGGACTACTGTTGCACGACACAGTGTAACTGCTAGAAACCATTGATGGATTCTACCAGAAGATGCTAAGAGACTTCTGTGTGATTTCCAGAAGAGCTGAAGAGTTACAAGGAATCTGCCAGTGGAATGAAGATGATTCGTGGAGGAAATTGACAGCTGGATGAAGGTTGGAGCTTGTAACTGAAATAGAGAAGGTGATCTCGACTTTCACAGAGAAGACGAAGAGTCTCAAACTGCCAGAGAGGATGAGGAATCTCAGCATAACACCCAGTGATGTTGAACGCGTGGTTGAACTTCCAGAGAAGCTGAAGAGTCGCGATGATGATCACGCAGAGCACTCGAGAGGTGGAGGAATTTGGCACGGAGTGAGCATGCAGAGGCATTGCAAATATTTCATGCACAAAGACAACAGAGACTATAAGAATGTGGAACAAAGAAGAGACATGTGTTGTCACTGTGGAGGAGAATTCAGGGGTGTGCAAGGAGGCAGAGCGCAGGAGCAGAAAATTCACAGTAGAGGAATGTTGCATTGAAAGGATATGGTGAAGAGAGCATAAAATGGAGAAGAACATAAAGTGAAAGGGGGTGCAGAAGACACTAATGCAGACGGGGCAGAGCAGTGTAACAGAATAGTGACAAGGCTGGTAAGCCATTGAATAAATTTATTTCACTGTAATGAGTTGTAGTAACAAAGATTTATATTTAAGGGTGCTTGGGAGGTGCTTGGGAGGACTGTTGTCCTCAGAGGTTCAAGTGGGTGCTTGAACACAAGGAGTTGTAACTTCCATCTGGTTGCAGCCATAGAAACCAGGGTGGCGGGGTGGTGCAAGGGAGAACTCTTGTTCTCGGTTATACAGGTTGGTGCCTGTATGATTGGAAGTTGGTGCTTCCATCCAATTGGTGTTGGAAACACTCAGGGAGTTTGTGCTTCCTTCTAGTTGGTTCTAGAGAAACCAGGGAGTTGGTGCTTCCTTCTAGTTGGTGCTAGAGAAACGAGGGAGTTGGTGATTCCTTCTAGTGGGTGCTAGAGAAAACAGAGAGTTGGTGCTCTCAACAAGTTGCATCTTGCTAAACAGAGGTTGTAGCCTCATTATGAGTTGGTGCTCATTTGTATGATAATGTAAAGAATGTAATTATTACTTATCATATAAAGAAAAAGAGGTTTTTACCCTGTATGGGTTTCCTCGAGAAATATATGTCTCTGTGTTTCGCATATATGTGACTGATGCTGAAAGTGCCATTGTTTATTTCCCTGCATTATTGTGATCATCATTTAGTGTTTTCTGCAAAGAGTTTTAAAAGAAGCATAATTGTTTAAGCTCAGGTACAACTGATTCACCCCCCCCCTCTCAGTTGTACAACAATTGGTATCAAAGTTGGCCCCCTTTTATCTAAGGGTAGATCCTAGATCTTAAACATGACAAGCCATGAAGGGACTTCAGTCACTAAGCCTCCTCTATTTGATGGAACAAATTTTGCCTTCTGGAAGGTTAGAATGAGAACATACCTAATGGCCTTAGGAGCTGATGTATGGGATGTAGTAGAGACTGGATACATAAAGCTT
>JZKD02S1649167.1:22380-34920 GCA_000966675.3 Picea glauca | reverse complement strand
GAATATATTGACCAATCAGGAAGGATTGTGATCCAAGTGGATATCGGTGGCCACCCACCTATTCCACTGGCTCGAAAAATAGTCTTCCCCCTTGGCATATTTTTTTTCTAGTTTTGAAGTCCCGAACTTTCGGGGCCATTTTAAGGCTCTAAACAACGTTTTTAGGGATCACCAAAGTCACACTATAAGCTTTAGCTAGAGTGTGATGACAACATGTGTATTCCTTGGATATAACTTTCCAACGAGCTATTGTGCACCCACAATGGAGATCGTATGCCAAAGTTATGCCCCCGAGAAGTTGATACAACAAACTACCCAAAACAGGGTCCACAAAATTGTTGGATTTTCATCTTCCGAGGTTAGGGTTTTTTATTTTCTTTATGTTAAAAAGGCCTTGGAGCCTCATTTTAATGATCATATTCTTGTGAATGTGAGTATCCATCACATCTCTTCTCAGAGATAAGCTTCCACCATTCTAGAAAGTCTTTCACTCTGTATTTTTACATTCTTTGTACATTTCGCTCATTAATAGAAATGGTGTATTACTGTATCTCTTTGTTTATGGTTGCATCTCTGATACATTTTTCTTATATTATTGGATATCCAAGATATCTATGTACATTTATTTATTATATCTCCCTTCTCATTTTGTGCCGAAAATAATATGGATGAGTGGTATCAGAGTATATTGCTATTAATCATTTTTTAGTGCATGTCCGTGACAGGGTCTGAGTATAGAAAGTTGGGTCTCGAGCTTGTCTCTCTTGAGGAAAATTGCTCATGCATTCCCAAGAAACCCTCCTTGGAGAAAGAAAAGAAAATCAATGGAGTAGAAGATTCCATTAATATGTTGCTTGAGCAAGCTCTCACGTGATAGAGGAACGAAATGACGGAGAATTTTTCCCACATCCTTCAACACCTACTGATAAAAACATAAGTTTCTTCATCAAGAAACCACTTTGGAGGCACCTCACCTTTCAAGGTACAAGTTAATTTTGATATTCCCATATTTGAAGGACAGATAGATGCAGATGCCCTAGAAAAATGGTTAAATATTCTAGAAGGATATTTCTATGTTCACAAATTTTTCGACAGGGAAAAGATCACCTTTGCACTCCTTAAGTATCTCCCCCATGTCAAACATTGGTGGGAAACTTACTAGGAGAAAATTTCCAAAGAGGAGTCTAGAATATATGGGGTTGAGCCCACTTGGAATTTTTTTGTGGATGTGGTCAAGGAACAATATTACCCTGTTGAAAACTATGAAAACTAGTACATGAGATGGACCACACTGCGTCAAGAGAGGGGCCAAGAAGTGCCAGAGTTCACCAAGGCCTTTCATACCTTGCTCACCAAGATGGGTATCAAATACTATGAGGGACATTTGGTTCTTAAATACCGTGGGGCTCTACACAGATACATCCAAACTAAAATGGATTTCCTGGACATCTCATCACTCAGTGTTTCTTATCGATATGTTGTTAAAATCAAGAAGAAATTTAAGCACCAAAACAAGTGGGAGTTCAGGTTTGTAAACACGCAACAACCAAAGTATGGTAAAAATGGCCCTAACAAATAGCCTTCAGAAAACTGTTCCAAGCCACATGAAAAGAAGGGTAACAGAAAGATGAAGAAGGACACTGGAAAATGGTGTGATTTCCACAAAATCCCCTGCACAACAATGATGAATGTCACTCAAAATAGTCATTTGTGGCTGAGATCAAAGACAAGGAGCCAAACCATGATTCAGAATCTAATTCAGAAAATACTAGTAGAAGACAGATCATCGACGCAGACCCCACTTCTATTGTCACAACTACAACAATTCAACCAGAAGAACCAACATATCCTAAAGAGGGGGAGCACCTTTTTCATTCACAGATGTGGGTGAATGGGACCCATTTGCATTTTATTGTTGATAGTGGAAGCCAGAAGAACCTCATCTCAGAAGAGGTTGTCAAATAGTTGGGATTGTCGAAAACACCACACCCGCAACCATACAACATTGGGTGGCTTCGCCAGGGATGAGATATCTGTGTCAGCCAGTAGTTCTGATTGTCATACGACATCCATCTCTTCAAGGATGAGGTATTATGTGATGTTTCCCCATTGGATTTCTGTGATTTTCTCTTGGGGCAACCATATATGTGGAAGCGCCATGTTTTTTATGAGTCTTGACCCTGTAGTGTCATTGTTACTCTAGGAGGTCATATCTACATAATATAATAGGTAATTCCAACTATTGTCCCACCTAAAAAATACTGCAAGGTAGTTTCTCATACTACAAAATTTAGCTTCTTCACAATCTGTTCAAGGTGAACAAAAGGACACTACAACCACTATAGCCTCGTTTCAAGCACCTTCTATCCAATAGAAGAAGGTCGAAAAGGATGCAACAAAGCACAAACAAAGATTCCTTCTACACACAGTCATCTCATGTATCTTGACTATTTGAACAGACTCAACCCCGCCAACAATAGGTTCATGACAACCTTCAACAAAATAAGAAACACAAATTCTCCAGCAAGGCAAGCAGCTCACCAAGGTTCAGATTCGGAAAATACTTCCCCCTCCCCCCCGGAAACTCAACACAATGGAGACCATTTCTTCCTAAGGAGTGAGGATTGATCCAGGTAGATATCAGTGGCCACCCACCTATTCCACTAGCTCGAAAAACAGTCTTCCACATTGGTATTTTTTTTCTTCTAGTTTTCGGGTCCCAAACTTCCAGGGTCATTTTGAGGCTCTAAACATCGTTTTTAGGGCTCTCCACAACCACATTGTAGAATTTTTCTAAAGTGTGACAACAAAATTTGCAGTCCTCGGATAGACCTTTCTAATGAGCTATCATGTGCCCCAAACAAATATCGTATGCCAAATTTACACCCCTGGTAAGTTGATACACCAAACTACCCAAAACAAGGTCCACAAACTGTTGGTTTTTCATCTTTTGGGGTTAGGGTTTTGGATTTTATTTATGTTAAAAAGGCCTTGAAGCCTCATTGTAACGATCATGTTCTTGTGAATGCGAGTAGCCGTCACATCTCTTCTCATAGATAAGATTCCACCATTTTAGCGAGTCTTTCACTTTGTATTTTTATAGTCTTTGTACATTTCACTCATTAATAGAAAGTGTGTATTACTGTATCTCTGTGTTTATGGTTTAATCTATGATATATTTTTGTTATATTATTGGATATCCAAGATATCTCTGTACATTTATTTATTATATCTCCTCTCTCATTTTGTGCCGAAAATAATCCAGATCGGATTGGGAACAAAAGTGCTCATAAGAAGAACATTGGAATTAAGGCATTGGGGAAATACATGTTTGCAAGAGAAGACATGCAATGGGATTCCCAATGTGGAAGAAGAACCTTCAAATAATTTACCAGAGTTAAATCATGGTAAAGAGAAAATTTGTGTGGCCATAAATGTTGGCACCCTGGTTATCAATGAAGAAAGAATGCTTGAATGCATTCATGTGAAAACTTTTAGTTTCATGTGTGCTAATTTGAGGTCATGATAAACTAAAGTAGGAAAACACAATCCTAATACAAAAATAAATGAGTATAAAGGAACCTTGTGGTGAGAGGTTGGATGAGTTCCAACACACCATGGCAAGAGTGCCCAATATGAAATATGGTAATCTGAAAATTAATGCAAGAGTGCATTGTGTGTAAATGTGGCCATGAACATTGGCACATTGGTTAAATTTGTATGATGAATCAACTGCATTTGAAAAGGCTTGACATGTTGGAGTAATAAATGTGTAGGGAATGGTGTTTCCTTTATATTTTATATCATTGAATATGATTCAATTGTTAGAATGCACAAATTTTGAAATTGTTTGCAAGCCACTACAAGTGTGCAATGAAAATATAATGTGCATGAGAACTAACAATCTAATTGGTTGAATGACGTTGAAATTGCAGGAAGAAGGGTCTCAAATATGCTAGTGTTTCAAGTCCATTAAGAATACCAATTCCTGCTGAGACAAACTGTCATGGGAAGGAAAATCCCATACTTGTGAATCTAGTTCATGTGTGGAGTAGATCTAAAAAAAATAAAATGTGCAATTTGGGAAATATGTAGGTAACAGATTTGCAAGAGAAAATTATGAATTGGAATTGATGATAGCATCTCATTATTTTGTATGCATGTGATGCAGGTGAGATGAAAGGTTTTTCTTGGAAGGACATGGAATAGTTGTCAAGATGGAAAGCATGGAAACAAGTTATTGTTGTGACATGAGAACCCTGTGATGAGTCATGATTTCCCTAAAAGATGTTGTGTTGTGGTAACATAGGCCAGAGGGACACCTTGACAGAGAAAGTCAGAGGTGCACCTCAGCTGTAATACTCGATGAAGTCTCTAAAACTCTTCTTGTGAAAGGAAGCATTCGCAAGGAAATATGTATCACCCGAGGAACTGTATAGCAGAGAAGGGGATGTCTGAGCCTAGGCCTAGAGGGAGAGTGACCGCAAGGAAGATGAGACTTTGATAATTCTTGTAAATTATTGGTGGGATCATGCACCCAATGGGTATGTCAAGGAAAAAATCGGGCCAAGTTAATAATACAATCAACTGGATGGAGATCCATGAATTTGCATAGATAAGTATTGTGCTGATATAAATTCTTCCTCTTTGAATTTTGAACAACACTAAGATGTTTTCGCATAAAATTTTTATTAATATGCTTGTTGTTTGAGATCATTGTAGGCATGTGACAAAGGCCAAGGGTCTCGAAAGGACCAGGCCAAGAAAGATGAACATGATTGTTGAAGAAACTAAAAGAAGAAGACATGAATGGTGTTGTTGAGACACAAAGAACATTGAGGAAGGTGTTCCTTTAAGGGGGAGGGGATTGTAATACCTCTGTTTTCCACATCTTGTAAATATTATTACTATAGCGAACAAGAATATGGACAGACCTGTCATGTGAATGTTTAAAATACAATAAAAATTTTCTATAGAAGGTAAGGTATATATATTTTTTTATTAAATAAAATGGAAATCGTGGAATAACTAATGAAAGAGGGTTGCCAATACAGGTTATGATGCCATGAGAGGGAATGGTGAGGGGAACCGTGATTGGTTGAGATGAACCATGCTAGGAAGTACTCTATTGAATTAAAAAGGTTCAAAGCCCAAGATTGTTCTCTGGCCCAGATAAATTCATTTACCAATCAATATGGTAGTTGAAAAGTCCTCTTCAAAAATTAATGAAAGAATGGGCAGAGTACCCATCTATAAATTTATAATATGACCCATGAATTTGGGGATCTAACCCATGAAATCTTGTTGTATAAAGAAAGAAAAGGAAGTAAATTGGAGGAGGAAAAAGAAGAAGCAGAAGATGCACACGAATGGGTCTGAGGACCATGCCTGAAGAAGGAGGGCGTGTGAGACTCTCTGGTTCTAAAGAGAACTGGTAAAATAAGTTGTTTTTGGTTCAATAGCACTTGGATAATGTTTTATAATTAAGCTAATAAATGGAATTGCAGTGATTGAGTGAGTGATCACGACAGGCTCCCTTGTTTTGTGGATGGAAAATTGGGTTGCTAGGTTCCCGTGGGAAAAGGAGAGTAACCTTTGTCCCTTGTTGAGAAAAAGAAACATATATCTCATGGCATCATGATCTAGCTAGGGGGTGAAAAATTGAGGAATACTCCAAGAAAAACCGTTCCTGTGGTTGGGTGGAAAAGGGCATCCCTTTCAATAGTTTCCAACTAATTTCAAATTTTAGATAAGTGTGATTCTGAGTTTTATATTGTCTTGACTATTTTGTTGCAATGTGTATTTTCTTGAGCTAAATTATGGCATGATCTTTTACCTTGTTTGAATGGTATAATTTGTGGCTCTGATGGCCTAGTCGCTTGGGAAAATTTGAAGTAAATCTTGAATATCATATTTTGTAAATGGTTTTATGCTTACCTCTGTTTAGAAAGGGAGAACTATTAGAAATGGGTTCTTAAATGAATTTGGGACATAATACTTTGGCCTCTGTGCTGTTTGGGAAATCCTCAAAGGGATTTGCCAAGGATCAATTTCACAAATATAGAGTCAGGACAAACTCTACGGGACTACTCTAGTCCTATCGATTCCTCGAAATTACCTTTTCCTATTATAGAATTTGAATTTTTCCAATGAAAGGTGCTTCCTTCAAACCATTCTCTTTTCCAAGTGACCTCAGGCTCGAGTCCACAAAATTAACCAAATCTCGGTTAATATTTAAGAGTGTATCCCTTTGGGGATTTTCAAAGTTCCATATGACCAAGGTCTTGGAACCCTTCACTACGCTCAAAAGGAACTAAGTTGTATGGGCTATGGGACTTCTATGGTCCGAGGGTTCGGGATGTTTTAACTTCACAACACTCCAATCATGTTGAAGGAAAACCTATTGATACGGTTACCAGATGGTTTGACCAACAAGTAGCGGTATCTTATCTGTTATCGTTGGATCCGCCCTATCATTAAACCTTGACCAAATTTTCGATCGTGAAGAAACGTGAGCAATAGATCTAGAGTCCTTCGGTATCTTTCATGACTATTGGATATACAATATGGTCAATTCGAATTTGACCCACACTGGGAGTAAAAGGATGCTAAACAACTGGAACCCCTGAATGTCGAAGTCGCGAAGTGACGCAAGCCGTAGATCTAAGAATCCTTTAGGACCCTTCCCCACCATTAGATAGAGTGTTGTGGGAGGATAGGGTAAGAGACAATGTTGACCAACAACAAACAATCATCCCTACTTTGTGACCTTTCTGGTAGGTAACCCTTTGGTGAATTATTGGGTTAAGAGTAACTGTAAGGGATGTGAGGTCCTAAAGCAACAAATTTCCATTGATCGTTGGATCGAGAAAAGGAATTCAAGAGTGATGTGAGTCGTTGATCAACGATCTAACATAAACTCTTTCTCCATCATTCTATCAACTAGTGGGGAGTCCTTGTACACACTTCGACGAGGTTACACTTTGGGAAGCACAAGGTACAAGGGGTAAGAATATCTCGAAGGCTGAAGGCTGGAGTATGTGGCTAGGAATTATAGAACTTTGGAACTCCGGGGCTTTGGGAAAAATCGAGGATGTAGGAAGGTGTGGTAAATGCTGAAGCACTGAAGTTTTCCTTGTTGTAGTGTCTAGCTCTGATTATATAGACCCATGTATGCCATGGCGATGTGGCGTGCCTGGATAGTTCCATGTGGTGTCATGGGATTGGTCGTGAGTTAGGTTTGGGACCCCCCCTTATCAAGTCTAAACCATGTGTTAAGTGCAGTTAAATCTCAACCGTTAGATATTTAAGGGTGGACATAACTCCACCATAGATCTCGGTGTGGAAAGAGACTTCGGGACTTCGGGTCTCCAGGAATGTTTTAGAGATGAACAAGAATGACAAAGGGACAAAAGCCTTATATATGTGAAGGCTCTGGGGTGATATTCCATGCAACCCCTCTCCTGTGGCTACGTCATTGTCAGAGGATGATGACATGGGTCACGATGGTGCCATGTTGAATGGCACGAGAGAAGTGATGCCATGCAGCGAAGGGGTGGCCATTGGCCAATGGTGCCATGAAAACTTCGAAAAGCCATAACTTTCAAACTAGAACTCAATTTTGGAAAAGGGTATAGTTGTTGGAAATCTCTCGGTGAGCACAAGGCAATGACACCCTCATCTGAGGAATTCAGGGAGTTGTAGGAAAGAAAAAAATCTATACCCCCATCCCTTAAAAGACTACTTAGGGGGTCGGGTGTGTGACAAGTTGGCTCTTCCATATGCACTACATGTATTTGTCTCTACAATGTTGAAATATCTCTAATAGGTATAGGTCTTGGAATACCTTGCACCGTTCATGAATTCCCTTCCTCGTCAAGGTATGTGAAATCCTTGTTTTAGTAATCTAGGACAAGATGCTTTTCCAACCAATCCATACCAATTAATAAATCATATGATCCAAGTGGTATGATGTTTAAATCTACCTTAGTATTAACTTCATTCATGCTAATTTAATAGTCCTTGACAAGTTCATTGATTTTCCTCTTGGTTCCAGTGGCTAGTTGAACCAACCAAGACTTTTCGTTCTTACATATCTTCAATTTAAACCTTTCAACTATTTTTGGATCTATATAGCTATGAATAGATCCATAATCAATCAAAATAGATATGGGTTGGTTATCAATCTTACCTTCTACCTCAATCAAGTGATATTAATAGTCTACTTGTCTATCGTCCAAGACTGCATAAATCCTTGGCATGCTCCTACCCACGTTGTCCACTATATTAGTTTCCTAAATATTATGCATAGTCCTCATCATATATCCCTTGTGAGGTCAATTCTTATACAAGTGGTCTCCCTCACATCCCAAACACTTTATAGGATGTTACCTTGTCCTTTCCCCCAAGGAACCTATCATTTTATGCTCACCCTGCGTTGGTTATCCTTGCTGATATTTTTGAGAGTTGTTCCTGACAAAAGGTGACTTGAAATAAAAATCCTTCCTTTCTATGACCCAAATTTCCTTTATTTTTTTCATCCCAAGCCTTTAGGAAAGTTTGTCTTCCTCTTCTCTTCTCATAAAGATGATTTTTTCTCCTTATGGCCTCCTCCAAAGTCCCAGGGTTATCATATTGTATCTTGTCACTGTAGAAGGAGGGTAACCCACTCATAAACCTTTGGATTTTGATTTTCTCATCTTTTATGATGCCAACATACTTGCAACTCAAAGAATATATTATCATGTTCCCCAACTTGAGTTCAAAGAACTCTTTCATCTTATTCTCATAATAATTCTTTAACAAGTACTACTGCTAGAAATATCTCTTGAATCGACTCCAATAAATTCTCGTTTCATCAATATGCTTGACCTGCTTGAGCTAATACCACCACATACATGTTTTTCCTTGAAGATGGTATACTGCAATCCTAGCTTCTACATCTAATGGATAATTGTGCAACTGGAGATATTTTCTCATTCCCAACAACCAAGATTCATCATCTCCTCTTTTCCTATTCTCTCTCTCAAATGGTGGTGGCTTTATTTTCTTGAGCTCTCCTTGCAAAATATCTACCTTAGGCATCCTTCTCTGATTTATGATAGGGGACATATTGGGGCTACTCTCCGACCTTGAATGTCCATGTTCCCTTCTAGTATTATGTCCTGGTGAGTGATGATCATGTCTACTAACACTCCTTGACTTCCTGGATCCCTTTGATCATGAGATATGGATGTTGTTTCTTGCCTTGCATTGGATGTTTTCTTTATTCCATAATCTTTATTCACTTGCTTATGCAGTACATTCAGACTCTGTAGTATGTCTTCATGAACCCTCATCATCATTTCAATGTTCACTTTATATATTTGCACTTCTTTATGTATACTTCCCATAGTCTCATTCAACTCTACAAGCTCCACTTTGCTTCTATGTCCATTGGACTCGATCTCTACATTCCCCATCCTAACATGTAGACCTCAGATCTCGTCCTCATGGATGTAAGAAACTTGAGCATTATCCATATCTCCAGTCCTCATATAAAGACAAGATATGTTGCATGTATCTCTAAGTCTGCAAGGAATGTGCATGCAACAATTATTTGTTAGAGTTAGGCATGTTATACAATTGTCATGAAGTTAAGCTACATACCCATTTTTCCTGGATTTTTAGAAGAAACATTATTAAACAAATAAAAATTATAAACTTTCAAACATATTTCTTTCTAAATTATATTTTCGATGGTTGTACCCATGCCTCAATCCGATTTTTGAGCTAAAATTTGCAGCTTTCTAAAATCAACAATTTTACTTATTTTTTCACCTATTTCAATAGTACAAAAAATCTCAAGGGATGACTTATGCTTGTTGTAGAATAAAATATAGCGAGATCTAGGAAAAATTTGTATTTTTCACTGATAGTATTCATGATTTTTAATACACTAAAACTCTCTTCTTTATAATCTGATACTCCAACTGACTTCTGCATCAATCTAGATTTGACAATTTTTTCCTTTTGGATTTCTTCCAAACTTAGAATTTTTGGAGAAAAATGGCTTTCTCCCAAACAGAGCAGAATTGGAAAAAATCCCCTAAGGGAAAATGTGTTTAGATTGATGAGTAGATAAAAAGTCGGCTAAATAAAAATTTTCGATAAGGTGATCTAGGGTCCCTTTTCTTCCTCTGAAGTTTTCAAAAATCCCCCTAACGCTCCCTTTGAATTTTTCTAGGATGCCAAATGGGTATCTCCATGCCTAATTTTTGAGCTATCTAAAATATTTTCACCCTTATCTGGACCCCGGTTATCGATCACGACCCACACTTTCAAAAGTCACTATTTCACGTTTTTAAAAAAATGGAAGAAAAAATAGTCAATGGCCCTCGGTGGCATTCTTTCATCCCTCATCATTGCAGACATACACCTGAAATTTCATCCAAAACTGAGTTGAAATGCTCCTATTTTCTCCTTCCCTTTCCTCCTTTTCCTCTTCTTCCTTCCTTTTTTTTTCTGTTCTCTCTTTCTCCCTTTCTTTTCTTTCTATCTTCCTCTTCGTTATTTTCTTTCGTTTCTCCTTTATCAATGATCAAAAGCTCATTTTTCATCAATGTATTGGCGTCAATTTCTCTTCCACTTGTCGACGTATCGACACACAATTGATTTCCTCACTGATGTTTCAGCGCAAGATTCATCTTCATCGTTGATATATGTTGTATCAACGACTTTTCCCCCTTCTCTCCTGTATTGACGAATGCTCTTTCTCTCCCATGTATTGATGGTGAAATCCTTTCTTTCGTCAATGTATCAGTGATGAAAACCTTTTTATCATCGATATATCACCGACAAATTTTTTTTATCGCCAGTATATTAGTGACGAAAAACTTCTTACTCGTCGATGAATTTTCTTCCTTCATTGGCAACTTAACTTCTTTCCTCACCGGTGTATCGACGAGGATATTCATTCTTCATCAATACACATTGTATTGGCAATGAAAACTTATTTCCTTCCGACGTTGTGGTGAAAATTTCTCTTTCTTCATTAAAACTTACTTTTGGTGATTTCCTAAGTTCTCCCTCACCGATGTATCGGCGACGAAAAAAATTTCTTCACCGATATACTCTGTATCAGTGCCCCTAACATTTTGACACTTAGCCGAATTTCACATTTTTTTGGGCTCGGGTCTTTCGTGACTATCGCAAAAAATCTTGAATCAGCCCTTCGAAGCAAATTTAATTGACTTAGGGGGGGGATAAACTCCCATACAACAACAACCATCAAACACAAACTTAAATTTAGGGCCTTGACCCCAAATTTGTATGGTTGGGAAAAATAAAATTTTTCCCAAAAAATACACACAGATTTAAGTTTGGCTGCTATAACAAACCCATACAAGCCCAGTGTTATAACAAACTCATACTAAATGCATATAAAAATACTACTTAAATATGAATGCAACCTATTTAAAATTCATAAATCAACATATACATTTCTATAATCCCATAGTTCATGAACAACAATTAAAACCCATAAATAAAATTGACAAACAGAGATAAAAACACTTATTTTTTGAACAACAAGTGAGAAACTTAATGCAAGAGACAAAAATTCCTCCCAACTATAAATTTTTTGCACCAAATATCAACAACAAATCACCCCCAAGTTGGGGCTACAATTCCACAAAAGAGGGTGTCTTTCTCACATCCCAATTCACTCCCACAACCAACTAGTTTTCTAACAAATCTCTCAATCCTCCAGCTATCTTCCCCTTAACCTATGAAACCCAAGGAATTTGGATCCCCCTTCACGATACGTAGTCCCTCAAGCCTTCTAAATTCCCTCCAAGGATCCAACATAAGGTTGGCTAGGAATCTCTAATGTTGGGGACTCCAGGGATGCTAGTTTCCCCAAGAAAACTAACAAAACAACCAATTGTTCAAGGGAAAATCATTCACATAGAAATCTCCCTCTCTACAAGCATAACAACCTACTTTCTCTTGCAACAATATCTCCAACAATATGCCCACAACACATACTATGGTTTCCCTCAAGCTCTAATGCTCTCCACTCCCTTGCTGCTCCAAAACCTGCATGCAAAAACTGCCCAAAATGGCCACTCGAATTTCGCTTTTACCCATGGGAGTTGACTCACATTCCCCAAGGTCGATTGTACTTAATTCCCATTCTCTCATAAATACAGGATGTGACTTTTCCCACCAACCCCTATTACTTGTTTTTAAGGATTGGGGTCTCATGCACTCAAAAGGAATTAGAAAGGTTCACTCAAAGTATTAATTTTAGGAAAGTGGGCTGGAATTAATACCCATGAATAATACCTCCCCTCAGACCCCTTTCTTAGAAATTCCTATACATTCCCCTCTCTTGTGAAAACTTATCCCCCAATTACTATGTATGTGTCCACCTACAACCAACGTCACATTTATATTATTATTACAATCATATGCAATTTTTACAAATTACATATTTGGTCCTGCGACCATACATCATATTTAATTACACATGTTTAAAATGGGGATTGTAAACAAGGG
>JZKD02S1649156.1:98447-119514 GCA_000966675.3 Picea glauca | reverse complement strand
CAAAGTAGTCAAAGTGGTTGCAAAGAAGAAATTATTTAAATAATAAAGTGAAGTGATGAGTGTACTATAAGTCAAAGTGGATACAAATGAAATTATTTAAATAATAAAGTTAATGAAGAAATTACTAAGTGGACAAGTGGTTAGAAGTGGGTTAGCCCTAAAATAAGGAAAGCAGTTTAAGATGGTTAGAAGGTAACCCCTTGAGGAAGCTACATAAAAGTATAAATAAGAGGCAAGGGTCTCTCATTTTTATTACACTTGAGCATATTGAATATCTACAAGTGAATGAGGTAACCAAAGGATATCTAAGAACGAATTTCAGAGGGAAGGTGAAGTAAAGAAGGCCGAAATTCAAGGGAGGTTAAATTCTTTTGATGATGCTTTATAAGGTATGTTATTTACAGGTCATATCACCATTTTCACAATAAATATTTTTCTTTAATGATTCAGACCGCAAAATCTGGAGGTCATTGAGAAACATATCCAAGTAGCTGTGACAAACATTTCAACTTGTGGGTCATTGTATTTTTGGAGTTACATTCCCTGGAAATAATGTTTGTGGCTAGTCCCGAAACTAGTCTAAAACATGTGTTTCGGGTAAAAACGTCATAACTTCTTTATAACAGATCCAAATTAAGTAAGACCAAATGTATTAGTTAGAGTACAGTCTGTAGTACTCAGTGTACTCCATACAATAAATATTCCGTGCGGGGCATGCTCTACAAGTTCACTCTCTAGAATAAGCTAGAATTCAACAAGGTGTGCCATTTTTGATATAACTCATTTTCTGTCAGGTTCCAAGCAGTGAAACCTGGAGGAATTGCATAAAAGACATTGAAGAACATTGTGTACTATTTTCATATCTTTATTCATTACAGGTACATAGTTATGATTATTTCAAATTATGGTTGTTGACTAATCCAAAACTATTCATGTGAGACTAAAGTAACATTTGATGAAAATGTTAGTCTCTTATTAAGGAAGGTTTGTAGGTATGTGATCATATACACCAGGTCTATTACAGATTTACAAACCAAATTTGGATGATGAAATTGATGAGGTATTTTGGTTGAGGTACATGTTGAGTACATGGTTGAGACAAGTAGTTGATGAGTTGGCACATACATGAGATGTATAGTTGATGATGTAGGTACATATTGATGAGTCATAGTTTATGTGTATTTGATGGATGATTGGTACATATTTGGTTCTTGGTTGATGCACTCGTTGATGGTACAGATTGAGGTACATGTTGGTGCATGGTTGCTGCACTTGTTTATGGTACAGGTTGATTACAGGTTGTTTGGTACAGATTGTTTGGTGCAGGTAAATTCATGTGATAACATTGGCTCCACAGGGGATGGCATGCTCCCCGTGAGCTACCAAGAACAAGCAGCTTCAGTGCCTTATCCTAGGGCTATGGAGTCACTTATTCAATTAGAAAATAAAACAAAAATGATATTTGCAATGAATGGAAAGCCACTCATGGCTTAAGCGAAATAATTTTTCAGAAAGTGCCCATTGACAGGGCCACCAAAAAATTTAGAATCCTCCAAATTCTGCAACTTATAAGTGTTATATGAAAATACCTCATAAATCTTGAAGGGACCAATCGACAAGGCTTCAAATTTACTATGTGTTCCTTTGTCTTGCTTGGGTGCATCCCACTTGAGCACTAGGTCTCCCAGCTGGAAATCTTCTTTGCTTACCTTCTTGTCAAAGGCTTGCTTCATCTTCTGCTGATGGTCTTGTGCTTTTTCCAGTAGTTTCTCCTTAGCCTGTTGCACTTCTACCAGCTGTTGTATCCTTTTGACCATATCATCAGGCTCTCCTTGGTAGTCCTAGAAGAATTTTACCACGGGTAAGGCAAGCTGAGTAGGAAAGATAACCTCAACCCCATACATAAGCTGAAAAGGAGAGACACCAAGTGATCTCTTTGTTGTAACTCTATCAGCCCACAAAGCAAATTTAAGCTTTGAGTCCCATGCTTTCTTGTTGTCTTCTAACAATCTCTTGATGATCTTTAAAATGATCTTGTTAGAGGATTCTTCCATTCCATTCCCTTGGGGGTAGTAAGGAGTAGAATGAACCAATGTAATCCCATACTGCTCACATAATTTGATCAATGGTTCAACCTTGAAAGATGCAGCATTATCAGCAACAATTTTCCTAGGACAACAAAATCTTGACATGATATCCTCAAGAAAACTAATGTTTAATTTGTGGGAGGTATTCCTAGTAGGAATGTCTTCTATCCACTTGGTGAAGTAATCAATGGTAGTCAAAATCCACCTATGCTGAACATTTGAAGCGGGATGGATTTCCCCAATGAAGTCTAGACCCCACTGTTGAAAAGGTCCTGACACAAGCTCTAATCTTTGTACAAACATTAGTAAAAAGACTAGGCAAAAAATACCCAACTCTGAGGATTTTATAGGCTGTGGTTCTCTAGAAGTGATGACCCCCACATAAACTATCATGAAAATAAGTCATGACCTTTTGGGTCTTCTGTGGATCTAGACATCTCAAAAGCACTCCTAGAGGATCTTTCCAATACAAGACTTGGTCAATAAGATAGTATCTGATTGCTTTAAGCTTCACAGCTCTTACCTTTTTCTTTTCCAAACCATCAGGAGGCTACAACTTCTGCATAAAATATTTGATGTCCTTATACCAAGTGCATTCTGCCAACTTTGGGTTGACATGAGAACCTTTATCAGCCAACTCAACTTGATGATTTTCTGAGTTTATGTTCATGAAATTAACCCCCAAATATTTGCAATTTGATTCATCCAACAACCTAGCTAAACCTTGGCCTTTCACCAACTTAGTGGGATTTATTTCAAGGTCAAATTCCAGAATTTTGCCAATCCATTTGCTTCTCCTCCCATCTATGTCAGGCTGGATAAGTATCTCTTTCACTGAAGCTAAAGGGACATATGCAACAATATTTGAATGCAGAACATATACTCTGAAATCCTTGAGGGCTTTGACCAAAGCATAAGCTTGCTTTTCCATGATATCATATTTAATTTATGCATCGCTCAATGCCCTGCTAAAAAATGAAATAGGCTGCTCTAACCCCTTTGCATTTTTCTGCAATAAAACAACAACTACTGTGTCAAATGAAGCAAAGGAAAATATCAGAAAATCCTTGGAGTAGTCAAGGCTGATGAGCACAAGTGCTTCAGTCAAAGCCTTTTTTATTTGATTTAAAGAATCTTGAGACTCAGTAGTCCATTTGACCTCATTTCCTTTCCTACGCATGGTTGTAATGTACTTTACCAATTCAACAAAATTTGAAATGAACCTTCTTAGAAAATTGATTTTCCCCAAGAAAGACTGAACTTCTTTCTTGGATCTAGGGAGAGACAAGGTCCGGATGGCTTCTATTCTGTTTGAATCAATTCTTACCCCTTCTGTTTATTCAATGTGTCCCAACAACTTCCCCTCCTTCATAACAAACAAAGATTTTTTAGGATTGAGAGAGAGACCAAACTTTCTGCACTTCAAGAAAACCTTTTTCAAATGATGATAATGTTCTTTATCAGATTGTGAGAACATGTGATTGTTGGGCCCAAGATATGATCAATTTATGACAGTTATTAGACACTTTTTGTCGAATGTACATATGCGTTTTTCATGTTTTGAAGGAGCTTTTTGAAGAATTTTATGCTAAAACGGTATGATCTACACTAGGTACGTATGATTCGTGTTTAATGATAATATTGAGTATAATTCATCATGTTTTTATGCTTCCAAGAATTTGATTCACGTTTTTTGGTGTTATAGGGAAAAAACACATCACGTTTCTGCTTCCGACACTCAGTCCGGTACTCCTTCTAGCACTCAATCCGGTACCCGATCCGGTACTGCGTCCAACACTGCATCTTGCACAAAAATGGTGGGCGAATTGGCGGTTATGGTATCGGAAGCCAGTGATGGGCGAATCGGGAAAGTGGGTTTTGTTCATGCTTTCCCCCTCCAACTATTGAACTCATGACAACTCAGTTTTGGTTGTTAAACAGGGCGATTATTGGCTCGCTCTGTTTCAGCAGTTGGGGCATCATTTAATGTAAATTGTCGAATTTAGAAGTGGTTCGACCCTCCTGTGGTCGACCACTTGGTCTGTAAAATTATAAATCACCACTAGGATGGTCAGACAATAGCTTAAGAAGCAATAGGAGTAGTGTATTGGAGAAAAACGTGAATCTCTTTTATTTTTGCCATTTTCCATTGCCGAAGTTATATAAAATTGTGTTTCTGCGTTTTAATGGTGAATTCATTTTGTTGAGCTCATGGTGTGGGTTTGAGAAGTAACCACGACTTGCTGGGGGGGCCACCAATAATATGGTAATTGCCCATGTGTTGTTTCTACATTTCATAGCTTAGACATCTCTCTTTTTCATTTCCTGTACATGTATCACTATCTTTCTTTTGCTATATAATTTGTTGTTGTAGCTTAATGATTTGGTTCTTTTGCAAGTTAGTATAACGGTGTGTGTTAATATTCATTGATTTGATAGATAGAGATGAATTTGCAAATTCATCTACTAACCCCGTGTGCCATTAGATGTTAGATTGTGTTTCATTCATGCTTTTGAAATTTGATTTAAAATGAGAATTAAAACAGAGTAGAACATAGTTGTATTTTATGCTTCTTTTAAACAAGGTTTCGGTGGATGGATAGGGTTAATTTCAGTCTTTTTAATTGTAGCATTTGTTTAACCAGTTGTTATTCAATACATGCATTAATTTACTTTTTATATGTCATGCTTTGATTCTATTTTCAAGCATTTTCCTTATCGCATTTTGAATTGTTAAGATAGGCATAACATAGTTTCTTTTTATGCACTTTCTTTCTTAGAATTAGATTGCAATTACAATTCTTAGTTAATGATTGAGTTTAAGTATGAATTTTGCTTACATAGTGTAGAAGTACAATTATGATCTTGTTATATTGTTGATGGTTAATAAATGAATATGTAGCGTAATTGGCGATTGTCTCCGTAATGGCTAAGTTCTCATTAGATTGTTTAATCCATACCTTTCACTTTGCTATTGAGATCAATATTGAGCTTATACCGCTTGAATTATCTTTTATTGTCAAGTGCCATCGAGATATTATCAGACATCGAAGACATTCACACAACCACCAACACTATATTTGAGTTTTCATAGGTTAAAAGATAGTTTTCTTGCTTTCTTAGGTTAAGAGATATAGTTTCCTGCTTTCATAGATCATAAGATATAATTTCTTGCTTTCATAGCTTAGAAGATAGTTTTATTGCTGTTGTAGGATAGATAGTCTTCTGTTTTGATAAATTAAAGAGCAGTTTGTTTATCATAGATTAAAGGTTAGTTGTTAATCTTTCTTGCTTTTAATTAAATAGATTTCCTTTCATGAATTAGAAATAGTTTTGAAGTTTTAATTGAGAATATAGTCCACTTGCCTCTTAGGCTAGATAGTTGTTCAATGAGAAGTTTTTATTAGATTACTTGCAGTAGAAGTTGTCTTAGAGTACTTAGTTGTTTACTTGCTTTAATAGGTTAACTAGTTATTTTGCTTACTTGTTTTAATAGGTTAGTTAGTTGTTTTGTTTACTTGCTTTCATAAGTTAGCTAGTTGTTTTGCTTGCTTGTTTTAGTAGAATAGTTGCTTGCTTGTTTATTTACTTTCTTTCATAGGGTAGTTGCTCATTGAATTTAGGTTAGCAAGTTAAAATAGTTTGCTTTTGTTATTTGCTTATTGTTATGCTTAATAGTTGCTTTTGCTTATTGTTATGAATCAGTTTTCTTAGTAGGGTTTTTACTTGTCTTCTTAGAACTATCCATCGATCCTTGGTCCAAAAGTACTTAGGTTACATAGTTTCGAGTTGCTTAGTAGGTTTTCTCATTAGATAGGTTTGCTTGAATAGATTATCCTTAGATAGCCATTTCCTTAGTTAGACTATACTACTACCAACCCTTCTACTTTGGCATATATTTTGCTACAACTCTAAGTTTACTTACCCCCGATTGACAATTTAATTGAGGGTTTTTAGTGTGTTTTTAGTCCATATATAACACCCATCATTTTTGGCGTCGTTGTCGGGGAGTTGTCTCAAGGTAGGAGATAGTTAGGAATTAGATCACTTCTAGACCTTAGCATTAGTTTGGTGGCGAGGGAACTTTAAGACGAGAGGTAAGAACCTGCGCATATGCTATAGCAGATTCCCCAAACCCAATGGTAGTCTTTCTTTCTATTTTTGTTTACTTTCATGAATATACCTAGAGATCCAAAAGGTAGATACATTAAATCTAAATTAGACCTTTCAACCAAGGTTCCTTCCAACCTTTTTGGGGGTAGGGATGTTCCACTTATAAAATCCACAGACCAATACTGAAAAACATGAGCTAGCTCAACCCAAAGAGCTAAAGTAGTCTCTGAAGAGACTAACACAGGGAGCACTATAAAACAAGAAATTGAAACATCAATCATATTGGGACAGGAGGCAAGATCACTCGAGCCTTCCATAAAACCAAACAATACAACCTTTGCTTTTACACCACCACCAGGAGATTCTAACTTTGAGGACATCATAGATCCTGAACAGGTGAATATTTTGTTTGGTAATTCAATCAACATAATTTTCTCTCAGATTGACACAAAAACCTTGGAACCAATAGTCTCAACTGGCTTGAGTAGAGTCCCATACATCCAATCAGTAGGAAGACCTTTTCATCTAAGGGAAACCTTGTTCTCTTCAAAGCTAAAACCACCTAGGTATTCTCTTTTTGGAATCCAAACCAATATGGATGATCAGGGAGACCATAACAATGTTCGACACGGGGAGGAAGAATAAATTGGAAACCAGACCAAAACTACCTTCGGGTTTTAGATTTTAGACACCACTCCAAATGTCAACATGAAGAATATTCCTCTCTCAGCACTGCCTACCTTTTATGGTAAAAACAACGAAGATCCAGACACCTTCCTATTTGAATTTGACATCTTTTGTAGGAGCTACAACTATGTACAAGATGCCCATAAACTAAAAATCTTTCCCGCCACCCTCAAAGACTCCGCACTAAGATGGTTCATGGGGTTGGGAGAATCCAGTATTAGGTCTTGGGAAGCCATGAAAGACATCTTTCTTAAGAAATACCAAGACTATTGCAAGACCAAAGAGTCTCGTAATGATATCTTTAAAATCCAACAGTTAGAAGATGAGACCCTTGAAGATTATATGGAAAGATTTGGTTATGTCTCCCATAAGTCAAAATACCATGACCTCCCAGAGGATGCAGTTAGGGCTCTTTTCCTTAAGGGAATTTCAGAAGAATACCTAGAGATGCTTAACCTGATGGCATGAGGTGACATCTCCCATAAACCATTTGACGAAATATGTGAAATGTGCAAGAATTACTCAAGAAGTAGAGCCAAAATAGGAAAAAATGTTCGGGACCCTTACAATAGAAGCTTAAAAACAATTATTTCAGGTGGTATTACGAGAGCAGAGATAGGGAAACTTTTAGAAAACTTCAAGAAAAATATCTTAAGCACAATAGGTTCCCAGTTGGACACCTTAAAAATAAAAAAGAAATAGGAGGAGGAAAATGCAGCAATGAGCATATATTGCCCAAGATGCAGGAGGAAGCATTCCCCAAGGGAATGCCCATTAGATAACATCTCAGTTTGTGGCTTCTGTACATAAGACCATTCAACTGAGAAATGTCCATCATTGCCCGGTTTATTAGCCATCTATAGGAGTGGAGATCCTGGGGAGTCTTCTTATGCACCTAGGAGGCCATGGTAGCCTAGGAACCAACCCACATACCCATATCTGCAATCTCAAGTTCCACCCTATTACCAACAACAACAACAGTGGAACTCACCAAGTTGGAAAAATTGGTCTACTCAGTACCAACATCCTTGGCTCCAAGGATGGAGAGGAGGACATAACCAAGGAAACCCTCAAGCTCCACCTGTCCCTATGTCCAACCATCGTTATCCTCAGTTTCCACCAAACATTCTGCAACTTCTGCCAGGTTTTATTCCACCACCATTACCTCCTATTCCATAACAACAACTGCTACAACACCAAAATGCAAGCTCCCTGAGACCAACACTATTACCAGCACGACTAGTGCCGAATCCCAATAATAAGCCCCCTCAACCTCTTCATAATATTGAGATGCAGGCCTTCCCGGCATATGTTATTACTCATGTTCCATTGCAGGAAATTCAACTAAGATCGAGAAAAGTTATGAGGAGGCAGAGACCTTCAGTAGTTCTCCAGGAAGAAGAAGAAGAAGAAGCCACCAAACAACCCACGGATGACACTAGGTGGGAAGATGTTATTATCCTGAAGAATCAAGAACCCAAGCTTCCCCAAAATGAACCTTCACAAATTACAAAGGTCCCTTCTTATCCAAACTGATTGGTAATCGAAAAACCTACCACCCAACTGGAATTTGACATCTTGAATGAATTGAAGAATATTTGTGTCAAGATTCCCTTGCTTCAAGCCATTAAAAACATTCCAATCTACAGTAAGGTAGTCAAATAATTGTGTATTAAGAAGCTAGGTAGGAAGCAAAAGGACCCTCCTACAATACATTTGGTAGGAGGACTTTCTGAGTACATATTAGAGCAGCCAAAACTAGCAAAATATGGGAACCTTGGAAACCCCATAGTGACCATAACCATTAATGAGCTCTCCATTAGAAACACTCTCATAGACCTAGGGGCAACCATCAATGTTATGATCGCTACTACCTTGGAACAATTACAGTTACAACCTCTTCTTCGGCCTACCCCAACCATTTTGGAATTAGCAGATAAGACCAGGGTTATACCTGAAGGAATTTTAGATGATATCATGGTTACTTTAGCCTCATGGGAATACCCAGTAGATTTTCTTGTCATTCACTCGAAGGATCCTACCAAAGGCCACCCCGTCATTTTGGGAAGACCTTGGTTAGCCACAACCAATGCATTTATTGGTTGTAGAGAGGGAGAAATGACCATCTCAAATGGTCTCTCTATCCAGAAGCTCACCCACGCCACTCCTGAAATAGTTCTACAGATTCAGTAGCGCCATCCATCAAATAGTTCTGCATATTTTGTAGCGCCATAGTTAAGTTTGGCTAGGAGATTTCGTAGCGCCTTAGGTAGTGCAATTGCAGAACATCATGCATAGATGATTCCATAGTGACATGGAGCTACGAAATCTCTAGGTTTTTTCTATGTGATGAAATCAATCCTTAAAAAAAAACACAAAAAACTTAGTTGATGGACTAGGAGCCTGTAGATGCCTGTATAGGTGCAAAAAAATCATACTTCCTTGATCATTTAAAACTTTTCAAAAAGAGATCACCCACAAAAATGGATCTGTCATCCTGTAACTACTTCATCAATCTAGCACTCCTCCTTGGTGGAGGAGAACTTCCCTCTGTCATAGCAACATCTTTTTGTTTTGCAGGGGTAATCCTCTTAACTGTTGGTTCATCTCTTTCAATTGCAGCTTGTACCAGAACATTTAAGTTCCTCTGTGCTAGTTCATCCTTAAAATGCTGCAATTCCTCCTTGAGATTTCTGTTTTGGGAATGAAAGATTAAGTTTTTCCTATACAGGGTCTTAAGTTGCCTATGGAGAGGCAGGGCTCTTCTTGCTAAAAACTTTGCCAGGTCAAGAGTTTCACTATACATGTTCATGAGTTCCTTCATCTTTCTTCTCCTAGTCAAAATTTTTGCCTTCAAACGAGCAACTTCTTTCCTAGCTTCCCTGAGATGTCTGATCAATCTTTTGAAAGTGTGATTACTAGGTGGAGTGTTGATGTTGATCACCTCCATAGGTTTCTCAATGGCTTTACCTTTATCTTTCTACTGAACATAGGCTCTGTTTATCACCTCAATAGGCTTCTTAATGCCTTTACCCTTATCTTTCTCATTCTTTGGAACTGAAACCTTGGGTAAGACTTCTGTTTCAACAACTTCCTTGAGGAATGATGATCTAGTAAAAGGATTTCTGATTCTGATCTTAGATGTTGGAGCAGGTGAAAGGAAATTCAACTTCCTTCCCCTCTTGGGTGTGGTTTTGGTGGATGAAGGGACTCCTTCCAATTTAGGTGCATGAGGAGGTGAAAAATCTCTCAGTGAAGAGTGATGAAATTCCCTTTCTTCTTCTTCAATTTCCTTGTGGGTTTCCTTGTCTTGAGTAGTGGGTTTTATTTTTCTCTTCCTGCTTGTTTTTGCCGGGGCAACACTACTGGATGGAAAAGGGCTCTGCATCCTAGTTTGAGGGGTAGAGGCTATATCTAGATGCATATGGGTAGAGAGACAACCAAACCTTTGGAAAACCTTCCTGACCATTGGCTCAACATCAAACAGGTGCATGTCAGAAGGTTTAGTCCTGACCACACTCCCTCCCCTGTGAGACTTCTTCCTTTGAGGTGTCTCCATGGATATAAACATGGGAGCAAAGGCTGTGATGTAATGAGGGGTAAAGGAACCAAACAGAGGCAAAGAACAATGAGAATTGACAGTGACTAATGGTTTCTCTCTCAAGAATTTTCCTCAAACTCACTTTGAATTAACAATAGAATGGTCTGATGGCTTTTCTTTTAAAAAATGAGAGAAAGAAACTCTGAGGAAAGGCATGCATGGATGTACTGTTCAGTTTTATGCCACCATACAATGGTCATCAAATATTTAAAGGGTAGGGATTTCTATTCTCCTCAATGTTAACAGATTTGGAGATAAAATGAAGTATGACACAGTGAATACAAGAGGTTAAAGCATAGATCTATGTGAATATAGAAGATGGCACTGACAAATTCAAGGAAAACACAACACCAAGATAGGGGATCCGTAGTGTATTTTAGGCAATGAATTTCTGGAGCACAGTGTGGACACAAGAGCCAAGTGGATGAATGGGCGTTCAATATTCAGAAGCAAAATGGCTTGACGTCTAGAATATGCGAAATTCAGTTGGCAAATGACTATGGAGTCTGTGGAAGAAGAGCTATAGATGAAAATGGATGAGAGAGGATGTAGTCTATAGCGCCAGGCACTACCAAAAGATGATGTAAGTGTATCTTAATACTTTCCCATGCAGTTGAAAGGAATCACAGAATACCTGGAGGTTGTGGCTGATTATGAAAGATATACAACAAGCTATGGATCTGCTACATCCACCTCTGCGTCCAATTAGCTTTCACAGTTGATTTTGTAGTGCAATCTGGAGCTGGTCTAAGCTAGTGATTTCAATAGCGCTAAGCTTGGGAGAAGATTCAAATGCTTAAACAATTAGCAAGCTCATAAATGACCAAATCTCAATATTCCTTTTTAATGACAAGGGTGTTGAAAACAATGGAAATTGTGAAATCAACTAATTATGGTGAATTATGGTAAAGGAGCATAGGACAAAGGTGTGTTACGAAAAATCCTAGTGAGTGGGCAATGCCCTTTTCAATATTTGATTTGACTCCCTTGACGAACATAGGGACAACATGGAAAGGATAAAGAGGTGATATCTCAGGTCATTAGGATCATGGGATCGATTATGCTTGATGTCAAGTCAAACGGTGAGTCAAAGACATGAACCATAAAATGAACTTAGGATAAAATCCTATGTGTGGGACAAAAAGTGAGCCAAAACCCAAGTTTTTATTTGCTTAGACTAACCTAAGTAAATCACAAAAAGAAAAAGAAAAAGAAAAAGAAATCAAACCTAAAGACTAAAGGATAAAAAATTAAAATCTAAGGGATAAAATATCCAAGGCAACTTCATGTGATAACATTGGCTCCACAGGGGATGGCATTCTCCCTGTGAGCTGCCAAGAACAAGCAGCTTCAGTGCCTTATACTAGGGCTATGGGGTCAATTATTCAATCAGAAAATAAAACAAAAATGATATTTACAATGAATGGAAACCCACTCATGGCTTAAGAAAAATACTTTTTCAGAAAGTGCCCATTGATAGGGCCACCAAAAACTTCAGAATCCTCCAAATTCTGCAACTTATAAGTGTTATTTGAAAATACCTCAGAAATCTTGAAGGGACCAATCCACAAGGCTTCAGAGTTACCATGTTTTCCTTTGTCTTGCTTGGGTGCATCCCACTTGAGCAGTAAGTCTCCCAATTGTAAATCTTCTTTTCTTACCTTCTTGTCAAAGGCTTGCTTGAACTTCTGCTGATGGTCCTGTGATTTGTCCAGTAGTTTCTCCCTAGCCTGTTGCACGTCTACCAGATGTTGTATCCTTCTGACCATATCATCAAGCTCTCCTTGGTAGTCCTGGAAGAATTTTGCCACGGATAAGACAAGCTGAGTAGGAAAGATGGCCTCAACCCCATACATAGGCTGAAAAGGAGAGACATCGAGTGATCTCTTCATTGTAACTCTATCAACCCACAAAGCAAATTTCAGCTTTGAGTCCCATGGTTTCTTGTTGACTTCTAACAATCTCTTGATGATATTTAAAAGTTTCTTGTTAGAGGATTCTGCCAATCCATTCCCTTGGGGGTAGTAAGGAGTAGAATGAACCAATGTAATCCCATATTGCACACATAATTTTGTCAATGGTTCAGCCTTGAAAGATGCAACATTATCAACAACAATTTTGCTCAAACAACCAAATCTTGACATGATATCCTCAAGAAAACTAATGATTACCTTGTGGGAGGCATTCCTAGTAGGAATGGCTTCTATTCACTTGGTGAAGTAATCAGTGGCAGTTAAAATCCACCTATGCTAACCACTTGAAGTGGGATGGATTTCCCCAATGAAGTCTAGAATCCACTGCTGAAAAGGTCCCGAAACTACCACAAGCTTCAATGGAAAAGATTTGAGCTATTGCTTTCCATAATTTTTTTGGAATTTGACACAAGCTCTAATCTTTGCACAAACATCGGTAAAAAGACTAGGCCAAAAATACCCAGCTTTGAGGATTTTATAGGCTATGGTTCTCCAGAAGTGATGACCTCCACATAAACTATCATGAAAATCAATCATGACCTTTTGGGTCTCTTGTGCATCTAGACATCTCAAAAGCACTCCTAGTGGATCTTTCCAATACAAGACTTGGTCAATAAGACAATATTTGATTTCTTTAAGCTTCAAAATTCTTACCTTGTTCTTTTCCAAACCTTCAGGAGGCTACAAATGCTGTAGAAAATATTTGATGTCCTTATACCAAGTGCATTCTGCCAACTTTGGGCTAACATGAGAACCTTTATCAACCAACTCAGCTTGTTGATTTTATGAGTTTATGTTCATGAAATTAACCCCCAAATATTTGCCATTTGATTCAGCCAAAAACCTAGCTAAACCTTGGCCTTTCACCAACTTAGTGGGCTTTATTTTAAGGTCAAATTCTAGAATTTTGGCAATCCATTTGCTTCTCCTCCCATCTATGTCAGGTTGGATAAGTATCTCTTTCACCAAAGCTGAAGGGACATATGCAACAAAATTTGAATGCAGAACATATACTCTGAAAGCCTTGAGGGCTTTGACCAAAGCATAAGCCTACTTTTCCATGATATCATACTTAATTTTTGCATCCCTCAATGCCCTGCTGAAAAAGGAAATAGGTTGCTCTAACCCCTCTGAATTTTTCTGCAATAAAACAACAACTACTGTGTCAAATGAAGCAGAGGAAAATATTAGAAAATCCTTGGAGTAGTCAGGGCTGATGAGCACATGTGCTTCAGTCAAAGCCTTTTTCATTTGATCAAAAGAATCTCAAGACTCAATAGTCCATTTGACCTCATTTCCTTTCATAAGCATGGTTGTAATGTACTTTACCAATTCAACAAAATTTGAAATGAACCTTCTTATAAAATTGATTTTCCCCAAGAAAGACTGAACTTCTTTCTTGGATCTAGGGAGAGACAAGGTGTGGATGGCTTCTACTCAGTTTGAATCAAGTCTTACCCCTTTTTCTTATACAATGTGTCCCAACAACTTCCCCTCCTTCATAGCAAACAAAGACTTTTTAGGATTGAGAGAGAGACCAAACTTTCTGCACTTCAAGAAAACCTTTTTCAAATGATGATAGTGTTCTTTATCAGATTGTGAGAACACTGTGATGTCATCTAAATATATGACTATGAACTTGTCCTTCTCCCCAATAAAGGAAATGTCCATTACTCGCTGAAAGGTTGCTCCTGCATTCATCAATCCGAAGGTCATTTTGGCATACAAGAATGTTCCCCAAGGGGTACTAAAGGTTGTCTTCTCTCTATCCTCATGCAAGACAAAAATCTTATTGTAGCTAGAAAATAAATCAATCATAGACATCCTAGATGAACCTGTCACCCTGTGCAAAATGTGCTCCATCTTTGGTAAGGGGTAATTATCTTTCTTGGAGCTTCTATTCAAGTTTCTGAAATCAACACAAAGTCTGATTTCCCCATTCTTCTTCCTCACTGGGACCAAGTTAGCCAACCATTCAGAGTATCTTAAAGGAATGATGATCTTGGCATCCAAAAGCTTTTTTACTTCCTTCTCCATAATAGGCGGCAACATAGGATTTATATGTTTGAGTTTCTGCCTAAATGGATTGGTCTCCTCTTTCAAAGGTATCTTATGTTGAAGGATGCTTGTATCATATGTTCTTAAATCTTCATATTTCTAGGAAAACACATCAGAAAACTCCTTTAAGAGATTAACATATTCATCCCTTTGTTCTTTTGACAAGCTGCTAGACAACTTAACATACTTTGGATCCTCCTCTGTACCTAAATTGCGTTAAGTCACATCAACATTTTCAGTTAAATCTCTAACCTTTACAACAACATCATTTCTATCGAACAATCTCTCCAAAGGAACTAGTCCTTTTGGAATATGGTTACTAGGCAACTAAACAATCTGATGGTCAACAATTTTATTAAGAAAAACATCATCATGAGGGTTTTTTTCAGTGTCATGATCTGGATCAATATGTAAGGCAAAAAACTCATCCACGGTCTCAAGAAATATTTTTATCTCCAGAACATCCTCAAAAACCTTCCAATGTTTGACATTGTCAGGTATAGAGGGTCTATACTTCACTTCCACATCATATTTGAGCTTAGGGGGCAAAGGAACTCTGAAATTACTTGTTGAAACAACCAATGGAAGGCCATTGTGTTCTCCTCTCTTGGAACAAATGAGATATTAAAATCTAAGAAGAAACTATCAACAAGATCCCAAACTTCATTTCTGTAAGTCCTTAACCTAGGGTGTTTAGCTTGATACAAATTTTTGATTTGATGGAAAATTAATTCAACATCTCCAAATACTGCCAGCTCTTCAATCCTCATGTCTTTGGCAGCCCTCAAACCCGAAACAAGAGCCTCATACTCCGCCACATTGTTTTTAGTTTCAAATTCAAGCTTGTAGGATAAAGAAATGATCTCTTGAGTAGGGGAAATAAAGACTACCCCATCACCATCACCTTCTTTAGAAGAAGCCCCATAAAAAAACATCTTCCAAACAAAGGTATCATGAAGAGACTCTTCACAAGAGGTAATGGACTGTTTTTTGATTTCAATAGGAGGTTGAGGAGCATCAATGAGCTACAATATACTGGATCCTAAATCAATATCAAGTGAAAAAATAGGATGGTTGGTGGGATTTTCTTCATTACTGATGATATAGGCTAATTGAGACTCCCTATAAAGCCTTCTATGTTCTCCCCCAAACACAATAATAGTGGCATATGAAAGGTCCATCTGCAAGGTTCCCCTTAGTCTTTTTATCCAAGATCTTGACAAGAGCATCCCAAACTTAGGGAGGACATCAGCCACCACAATATCCATGACCACACTTTTCATGGGCAACTGAAACAAGGTCACAACCATATCTTTGATAACCCTAAGACACTTCACTTTCCTAGAGTCAAAAGAGTATAAGTCATTGTAGGTTTTTGTAATCTCCAACCCAAGCTCATCCATGACTATTTTAGGCATGAGATTGTGAGATGCCCCTAAGTCCATTAGGTAGTTATGCAACAATTTATCATGAATGTTCAATGATGTATATAAAGGAGGGGGAGAATCATCTCTATCTTCTACCAAAGGTCCTAGGATAACTGCTAGTTTTTCATCTTGAAGGTTAACTGAATCTGTGGAATTAGAAGAAAGCTCAAGCTGCAACATTTTAGAAAGGTATCATTTAAATTCCTCATTCTTAATTAGATCCAAAAAATGTACAGGGATTTTGATCTTTTGAATTTCATTTTCAAAGCTAAAGGAGGATGGGGATTTAAAAATCTCTTTAACTTCTGGGGCAGGGATCTTAACCAATGTTTGAGGGCTTTGCACATCTTTTCCTTTGCTGCTAGTTGTCATAAACTTATCAAAATTTTCTGTTTTAGTGGTCTGATCATAAATTCTAGTCTTCCCATCTTTCTTTTTGGACCTTAGGTTGTATCTATTAGGATTGTCATTTGTTTTCGCTCCTTTACTCAATTCATTTAATTGACTATCCATGAGAGAATCCTAATACGCAGATTGGGTCAAATGAGGAGATGAAGAGGTGTCACCAAGACAATGGATTTCGGGATCAATTTCTTCTTCCTCTCCTTCTTCATCAACATCAAGGTTGTTTTGGAGAAGGGTTTGAACTTTTTGATCATCCCTATCCGTATTTATTGGATCTCTTTGGAGGACCCGAGGGGCATTATTTGGTCTTCTGAAATTATCTCTATTGTCAACATTCTGTGTGTTTCTATAGTTCTCTTTTCCTTCAAGTTTCAACTTCTCCATTTCAGCATAAAGTCATTTTACCAATTTTGTGAGTTCATCAACCTGAGGGTGGACAACAAAGGATTCAGAGGTTGAAGCTTCAACCCTACCTTTCCTTCCGTCTCTATCATATTTTCCCCTAAGTTTTCTAGCTACCAATATATTGGATTCTACTTCTAAGGCTGCATCTTGCATATGAGCTAAATAGGTAGATTTTCTTTCTCTCAATAGGAGGTAGAAGTCAGGGACAAAAGCACCGTCATAGGTAATCTTGACAGAGGTCTCTGTAGGCTTTATTTCAATGGGAATGTTGTTGTACATTTTATTGAATCTCTTTGATAAGTCAGAACCATATTCCCCTTCTTTCCTCTTAAGTGATCCAAATTCTGTAATATAATAAAAGAAATCCTTTTTATCCCCCCAATGCCTCAAGAAGGCATCATCCAAAGGTTCAATACCAAAAATAGGTACAGGATTTAAACCCCTAAACCATTTTCTAGCCTCACCATAAAGGCTCTGTACAAATACTCTCATCCATACATCTTCATTTTCAATGTTAATATTATCTGCATAACTATAAAAAGCTGCAAGGTGTTCTTCTGCAGTTGTGTCTTCCTCCCCAGTAAACTTGGGCATGTACTTAAGGTAGTCTCCAACTAAGATATAATTCATAGGCTGAGGTAAAATAAGAGGGGCATACCTAGCAACCACTATGGCATCCAACCTATTTCTAAGAACATTTTCACCTGCCATTGGGTTGTGGACTATAGGAGAATAAGGGGGAGATGGAGCTTTGACAACTGCAACTATAGTTTGGGATTTTGGGGAAAGAGGAAACTTGGATGGAGAGGTTTCAATTTTTAGAGGAAGAGTTTGAGACTTTGGGGAAGATGGAATAGGGTCCATGGGAAAAGAGGTTTCCTTTTTTTTAGTCTTAATAACTTTGATAGGAGGAGGAGTAGGAAAACCCAAAGTAGGAAAATCTTCAAGACTCTAAAGTCTGAACCACTTTACAATATCAGGAGAAAAAAGGGTTTCAAAACTTTCTTCTTTGACTTGGGGGCTAAAAGATGAATATTCAATAGGGAAATTTTCAAAATTTGAACTTCTAGAAACTTCAGTAGAAGGTAAAATAGGAGGGTTAGATATGGCCACTAGAGTTTTAAAAGTAGAATCATGCAAATGACCAGAAGTACCTGATATAGTAGCTGAAAAACCTTCTTGAGAAGCCTTTCCTTTTTTGATAATCTTCTCTGGGTCAGCTTCAGGTGTTGCCAGAGGTGGATGTGGAGTAGACCTCGTGTGTGTGCCTTTGGGAGCCACAAATGAAACAATGGAGTCACTAGTTGCAAGTTGCAATCTTCAATGCATTGATTTCTATTGCACCTTCAAAATCAATGTTGCTTTGTCGTTCTATCCCACACAAATGTCTTCAATTCGTTCCCCTGCAATGATGCCAATAATTTTATCACTGAGAATCACCCTCATATTGCAAGAGAATAAGCCAAGTATCCATCAAAATATTTGTAAGTGTAAATGAGTGATTAAATGTCAAATGGACAAACTCAGGATAAGAATGTTTTAACTCATAAATTTGGGCTAGCATGCATAAGAAAATGAGGTCTTGATTAACATTAGTTAGTGGTTTGGAATAAAAGTGAATAGGAGGAAGACTTAGTGAGGAAAGTGAAAAGGTCTATTGTTAACATTAGGTCTTCAATCAACCAAGAGAAGAAAAACTCAATCACAAGAACTTCTTGAACTTAAAGTCTAAGAACACTGAAAAACATGCATAGCAATATTATAATCAAACATTCATCATAATACAACCACAACATCTCAAATGGACATCCAATCATGAGTATTTTGGTATAAGAGGCAACAAGATGGTACAAAGGAACTGATGTCTATTAATCAAAATGTCTCATGTCCAACACATAACCAAAGAACAATTTACTTAGTCAAAATATTACAATCAGGGAGCCCTGCTCAACCATTCGAACCTCTCTAATCATTTAGAATATGTATTTATAATCAAAAGAGGAAAGGCAACAACTAGATGTGCGAGTTGGCCTTCCTATCCTAGGATTCTCCAAAACAACCACAATTCTAACACCTGTGCTAACATCTCTTAACAAACTACTACAATTTAGGAGCCATGTTGGCAACCACTTCAACAAGAATTAAATGACATGTCTCCTAGATTAGGCACATTCCTCTTCAGTGCCAAGTGTCCTCCAATGGTCCTATACTGCTTCCATGTTGTCATCTGTGATACTTGCTTCTCTCCACATCATCAACAATCAATAAGGATTCATGAATTCAAACCTTTGATTGCAAGGGCCAGTTCATAGTGCCATTCTGTAGTGCATTTTGTTACACATCAACATTACTCACTTTGATAAGTGTCGCATGTTTCTCACAAGTGTCGCAAGTGTCGCATGTTGCTCACAAGTGTCGCATGTTGCTCACAAGTGTCGCAACTATCAAGCAAAGAATACTGCCATGATGCCTATGTCATACTGATAACGACATTAAGAAGACAGTTAAAATGCCTCAAACACTTGATCTGAAGGAAGAGGGATGGTTAACTGAAGTTAAGTGCCTCTTGCCACCTGAAAGAATCACTAAATCTAGGTTTTTAGAAGAGAGCGCTCCCCTATATCTCTCTTAGGAGCGCTGGCGCTCCCCTATAAACTGCTAGGGAGCGCTATAGCACTGAACAACGTTGCAAGAGGAGTGCTATTGATTTTAAGAGCGTTGGCGGGCGCCCCCGTAAAGCCTACTAGGGAGCGCTATAGCACTCTGATGGCCCTTTTGAGGGAGTGCTGGCTATTCTGGGCAGGAGTTGGTCTATTGAGAAGAATAAGGAGAAGATCTTTCAATCTTGGAAGGTAGTTGAATTCAAATTCCTGGTTCAGCCATGATCTTAGGGAAGATCCCTGACTCAAGGAGGAAAATCCTCAACTTACCTTAAAGATACCTCAAGAGGTTAGGCCTCTCTAAACCTATATAAACAGGCTCTATCATGGTGGAAAGGGGGAAGCATTAGAAGCATGAAACCTATGATATCATAGGAAACACACAGTGAACTGGAGGAGAGTAATCAGTGAAGTTGCTGTCATCTGGATCGTGGATCTTTTGAGCAAGGGTTAGACAAAGGGGATTTGACGAAGCTGCTGCACTCGCATCTACAGTTGTAAGTTACTTCCTTCATTGCTCTCATTAATATGACACGCTTGGCCTGTTTCTTTCTAGTTTGTGTTTAATCTCACATGAACTCGTCTCTAATAGATAGATCTATTTTCAAGCTAATGTCAGTAGAGTAGGAAGTGGTTGTACTATTGTTTGTGTACAGGGCTTATCGAGGAGCGAAAGATCGGATCTCAACTCGGAGCGTGCAGGGACAAACATCGATAAAAGGTACTTCTTTTCTCCTTCCTCCTCATACATCAGTTTATACAGATCTAAAAGGAAGTCAGTGTCCATGATAAGCGTCTTTTGTATTAAGAGTTAAGAGTCTATCTCTCAAGAGGAGATCTACCTATCTGCAGGGAGATTTTCCTTCAACAGAAACTGGCGAGATTTTCCGCATTCCTGAGGGATATGAGAGACGTGTTCTCCAATTGAATTCAGCCGGTGAATTCATCGTCATCAATCCTTCTGACGTTTCGACTAGGTATCATTCAAACCCTCTAGTCGACGACCCCTTTTGGACCACAGACATTGTTGGAAGTCCACCGCACATGGTGTAGGGTCTTTATGGAACAGGAATAGGTGCCGACGTGCCTGTTACCTACACCGTACCCTTAAACAATTTTACCGGTACTACCATTTTTTTCGCTACACTGTCCATTGATCCGAACACATCGTCCATTGGCCCAAGGTCCACTTTTTCTCTCCAGACAACTCACTCTACAATGGTCCCTCATGTATCGACTATTCACGCCGGTAATGTGGTGGTTAGCCAAGCTGCAATTGGCACACAACTAACACCTAGACCATCATCATTGTTGAGTCCATTTTTGTGCTTCCATAAACCATACTTTTGCTTCTTTATTTGCCCATTTTTCCTTCATTTTATTCCACATTTCCCATGAAACAACCTATCCAAGGTATATTTGCCATCCTTTAACTTCAGAATTGAATTTTCTAAATTTTTGCATTAAAATTGGAAATTTAGCAGAAATTACAGGATTTGACAAAATCCCGTAAAAGCTCCGTCGTTTGTATACTTACAGGACACCTGGGAGAAATCCAACACTTGGGTCGTGTTCCCAGATGTACAAGGATGGTGAATAAGCTATCAGATTCGAAATCTGAGACTGCTAGATGCCCGGTCAACGCTGGTCA
>JZKD02S1649156.1:87369-98437 GCA_000966675.3 Picea glauca | reverse complement strand
CGACGTACCTGCATACACCACCATTTCGAATTGCACCCTGTCATCCTCCCCACGCATTTTCAATCCCTACATTTTAGTTGTTATCCCTACGTCCTAGCCCATTGCTCCTCCCACGTAATTCAAAACCCTATAATCTAGTTCGTATCCCTACGTCCTAGCCCATTGCTCCTCCACGCATCATAAAATCCCTACAACACTGCACAGTACGCGTCCATACTCCAAAATTCGCTGATAAAGAGTAACGAAATTGTATGTTGACAATCATACTGTCAACATACAAGATTTCGTTCTGTGAAAACGTGGGAATTGAAGAGGTACGTGGTGAAACAAGACAGAGACGTATCAGAACAGGAATTGAACTCTGAAGGTAAGCCAAAACAAATTTGCACAGTCAAATATAAATGCAACGATTCTGGATACATTGTAAAACAAACTAGTCCATGATGTAGCAGAGCCGAATTCAAAGAAGGAAGTTGAAGTCAGAGTTCGAACAGAGGAGCCAAGAATTTCTCAAACTCACCAGGTATGCCTGTGTAAAAATTCTTCATAAAACAGAGAACAAGTTTAGGAATGAAAATAAGAGATTTCTTTGTGTTAATTTGAACAGAAACTCTTCTGAAGACATTAAAAATACACACAGAGCTGGAAATTTGAGAAGTATTGTAGAATTGAAGTTTCTTTTCAAAAACAGTGAGGATAATTTGACTCTTTTAAAAACCATACACAGTCACACAGAGTCTAGAAGTCTTTGAAAAATTGCAGAGTTGAAGTTTTTGGGAGGTCTTGTCTTAAATTTTTGAAAAAAATGGTGTCAAGATATGAGCCTGGAAAGTTTATAGTATCAGAAATACACAAAGATTGCATGAAAATTTTGGAACAGAAGCAGTGGCTAAGTTTTTTTGAAAAGTTTGAGGGATTTTGTGAAGGAATTGCCCTAGACTTTGCCTGCTCATTTGATGGAGAGAAAGCCACTGTTGGGAACTTTAACCTCAGGGTCACTGAAGATAGTCTTGCACTTATCATTGGTCTACCACAGATAGGGGAAAAATACTTTAAAACCAAACATTTCAAGGACAAATCATGGGTGCCTTTCATTTCAAGGTCCAGGGCTGCATTAGTGAACTGGAAGAAAGGTATCCCAAGGAGTTGGTTAGTCCATCCCTGGGATGAGTTGGCATATCTGATACAAAAATTCATAACCTGTGAAGGTAGATTCAGTATCATTTATTTATACCACATTAAACTGCTGCAGCATTTGAGAGGTGATTGTGAGATTAATATGCCATACTTCCTCCTACAAAGCCTCTCTAAAATGGCCAAAACTGTTCAGAAACAGGGTAGGAACACAGGGAGAAGTTTGTATCACTGTGGGCTTATCAAACAACCATGTGATGACTTTCCATTTGTGGTGTTCATCAAACTCCCTCATGGACGATTCTATACATTTGCGTCTTTTCCAACGAACGCTTACGGGTTCTGCAGCAAAGTGGTATATTGAACTACCATGGGCTTCTTTTCACGATTTCAACTCCCTTGCCATGTCCTTCCTCACACACTTCCAACTACCCATTCGATATGAGACGAGTACCGAACTATTGACCTCCCTTCGTCAGACAACCTCTGTACATATCTCTGATCATATTCATGAATGGAGATGATAGCGAGGGTTAATCAAAGCGGTCATTCCTGACCAATTATTAGCGGAATGGTTCACTAAATCACTGTTACCCCAGATCGCTCGTGATGTTACTATGGGTGGTGTAGTCACCGAGGAAGAAGCTATTGCTCGCGCTCAGTACCTAGATTTGGTTTATTCACAATCTGGTACTCTGTATGAATTGATACCAAATGCTACCCATGCCACTACTGACCCATCCAAACCGTCGTCTACCTTGCACGCGGATGGATTCATTGGCTCCGTTAAAACCCAATCTACTTCCCAGTCGATTGGAACAACCTAGCGGCCCTCTCCAACGTCTGCTCCCAGTTCGACCACACCCTCTTCTACCTCCCCTCAAACTCAGGTCTATGAGGTGAATACGGTCCAATCGACCCCTTCACAACAATCTGGAGGTAAGAAGAAAGCAAGAAATAAACCGAAGAAAAACAACAACAATGAACAACCAAAAAATCAACCTCAAACCCCTGCTGCCGGAAAACAACCACAACGGAACCGAAATTCCCATGTCTCATTTGTGCTGATGATAACTACACCCGAGACTATCCACATCGCGATGAAGTGGCCAAGATCTTTAAGGGAAATTCACAACCCGCTGTGCTTACCCAGCCTTTTCCATAGCAGCAATCTTTGGTTGCTCAAACCCCCACTCCAGGGGGCAGTTCCAACCAATCCCATGATGAGGCCTCGACAAGTGCTCACATTTACATGTTTAACGGGATTAATCTGACCACTCGCACTACGACGTATGACACACCGATTAAACCTGATAAGCCAAAGACCACTAACGGTTCCTCACTGGACCCATTACCATATTCCATTACTTCTCCATCTTCTAGCCCTCCGTCCGGGCCACTCCATATCGAGAAACCTTCATTTGACTCCATCTTACGCCCTCCTAAGAGAACTATCCGGAAATCTACCTTTAATCCTAGTTCACGGGCTGCCCAAAGCTACAACATTGTTGAAGATTTGGCTCAAGCACCGTGTGTTATGTCCGCTTTGGAAGTTCTACAACACTGTCCCAATCAACGTAGAACGCTCTTGGCTGCCATCGGTGCTTTCGACCCTGAGTCATCTAATAACCTCACGTTTAATCTGGATGATCATCAACCTCGACTCTCCCACCAACTAGCTTTTCAAATCGATGTTGTTGTTCACAATCAACAAATCCACCGAACTATCTTGGATGAGGGAGGCTCTACTTGTGTCATGTCTTTAGCTTGTTGGAAAGGCTTGAAATCACCCACCCTTAACAAATCCCCTACGATGTTACACACTTTTGATGGGCGAGGTTTTCATCCTCACGGACATTTGCAATCCTTAGTCGTTCAGTTGGGCGGCAAAATTGTTACTGTTGATGTCGAGGTGGTCGATGCCCCCCTTGATTACAACCTACTACTCGGAAGAAGTTGGTTCTACGCTATGACTGCCTTCGCCTCGTCGGTGTTTCGATGTGTACAATTTCCCCATCAAGGTAAAATTGTCACTATCGACCAACTAGATTTCTGTACGCCCGACGCTCGTGCCCCCCCCGTTACCAACAACATTCCTTTTTTGGGAGACCACAAAGTTACGTATGAAAGCGTTGGTGTTGTCTTGTTGAAATATTCTAGCCTTATGGGTACTTTCCCTACATCACTTCCACCCACCACACATCATATTGCCACCATCAATATGATTTCGACTATGGCTTATCAATCTTTGGAATCATCTGACCCTTGGATTGTACCTAGTCCTATGGAATTCGATGTGCTCAGTGACACCATGCCACTTAGCCCAGCCGAGGTCGCATACGTGGCTATTCAATTTGCCTCTCCCTCCCCGGACAATCCCCATCTATTGGCACCCGATGCCTACTCAATGCCGTCATGGTTGGATTCCCTATCATCTGCAATCGATTACATTTCCAATATTTTTCCTTCCGACGAATCTATAATGGAAATGCTTAGTATCGATGACGTACCTTGGGATGATAACCTTCACCGATCCTCTTTTCTTCTGTCTCTGGAAGAAATTCACAACGACATACACTCTGTCTTCCCTCCTGATGTTACCAATTCTCCACAATCTCCCATCCTCACACAAGACACTCTTTCTGAGGGGAATATGGGTAATATCTCTACTACGATTGTTATTGATATTTCGATCAAAGAAGGTGTTGTGGAAAACATTAACCTTGGTGCTAATTGCACACCCAAAGAAGTGGTATCTTACATCGCTCTGTTTAAAGAATTCCGCGATGTCTTTGCTTGGAGCTACGAAGAAATGCCAGGAATCGACCCCTCGATCATCGTGCATGAAATCAAGACTTACCTAGGTGCGAAACCTGTTTGACAAAAAATCCGTCCGGTTCATCCCAAGAAAATCCCAGCCATAAAGGCAGAAGTTGAGAAACTTTTAAAATCTGGCTTTATCTACCCTATCCCTTTGACAGAATGGGTCTCCAACCTTGTTTTGGTTGCCAAGAAACAGGGGACCATTCGTGTCTGTGTTGATTATCGAGATCTCAATAAGGCTTGTCCAAAGGACAACTACCCTACGCCCTTCATCGAACAGATCATTGATAATTGCACTGGGAGCATAATCTTCTCTTTCATGGATGGTTTTTCTGGGTATAACCAGATTGAAATTTTACCTGCTGATCAACATAAGACAACCTTTATCTGCCCATGGGGAACTTTTGCCTATCGAAAGATACCTTTTGGTCTCAAAAATGTTGGTGCTACTTTCCAGTGGGCCATGTCGTACGCTTTCCACGATATCAAGAATATTGCAGAACCTTACCTCTACGACTTACTCGCCCACTCATCCAATCGATTAGATCACGTTGATTACTTACGGGCTATTTTTCTTCGATGTCGGTTTTACCGTATCCGCTTGAACCCACATAAGTATATTTTTGCTGTCGAATCTGGTAGACTCCTCGGTTTCGTTGTCTCTAAAGACGGGATTCGAGTGGATCCCTTAAAGATTAAGGATATTCTGGCCTTACCCCCACCTACTAGTTTGACCCAACTCTAGAGTTTGCAAGGAAAAACAAACTTCCTTCACCGTTTCATTTGTAACTACGCTGAGATAACTAAAGGATTCATGCGATTGTTGCAGAAAAACACCCCTTTCATCTGGGATGACATCGCTCAACGATCATTTGACGCTCTCAAGCATGCCTTGACTCATGCACCTTTGTTGCACTCTCTAGAGTATACAAAGGACTACATCCTTTACTTAGCCGCCTCCACTTCCACTATTGCAATGGTGTTAGTTTAGGAGGACCTGAACGGTGAAGAACATGTGATCTATTACCTGAGCAAGAGTCTATCTGGACCCGAACTCTGATATTCACATGTAGAGAAACTGGCTCTGGAAGCCGTCATTGCTGTCCAGAGATTTTGCCAGTACATCCTACTACGCACCACCACTGTGATTGCGGACTCAAACCCCAAGTACCATGTCTTAACACGTCAAGTGCTCAGGGGAAAATACTCTAAATGGATCGTCATCCTTCAGGAATTCGATCTTGAATTTGTGAAGTCCAAAGCCAAAAAGTCCCTGGTGTTTGCGGAGCTTATCTGAGATCTCCCCCATGCTGACGAAGATATCGAACCTCGATATTCTCTCCCTGACGAAACTCTTTTTCTCATCAACACCTCTGATCCTTGGTATGGAGACATCCTCCTTTATCTCCAAACCCAACGCTTTCAGCCTAACACTTCCCGTGAAGAGCGTCGACGTATTCGTCACCATTCTCGTCGTTGTCTTATCATCGGCGAAACCTTGTATCACCGTGGTATTAACACTATCCTTCGACGATGTTTGATTCATGCAGAGTCTGAACACGTTCTGAATGACTGTCACCTTGGAGCCTGTGGCGGTCACCTTTCTGGGATGGCTACAGCCCAGAAGATTCTACGTGCCGACTATTTTTGGCCCTCGATTTTCAAAGATTGTATTGAGGCAGTCAAAAAATGCCCACCCTGCCAAGTTTTTAACAACAAGGCACGCACCCACCCTACTACACTGCACCCTGTCATCGCCATCGACCCCTTTGCCAACTGGGGTATCGATTTTATGTAATGTAAGCCTACCTCAGCCGGGGGGCACGATTATATAATCATCGCTGTCGACTACTTTAGCAAATGGGCTGAGGCTATGCCTACCTTTCTGAACGATGGTCGTACCGCAACTCTTTTTGTTTTTAACCACATCATAACTCGTTTTGGTGTACCACGCGCTATTGTCACCGATCACGGTTCACACTTTAAGAACCAGATGATGAGTGAATTGCATACCAAGCTGGGTTTTCGCCACAAAAACTCATCCCCATACTATCCTCAGGCCAATGGACAAGTTGAAGCCATCAACACGATCCTCAAAACCATGATTCAATGCATGCTAGGGGAAAATAAGACATCCTGGCATCTACAACTTTTCTCCGCTCTTTGGGCTTACCGTACTTCCGTGAAAACCGCAACTGGGTTTACTCCTTTCCAGTTAGTGTATGGCATCGAATCCGTTTTACCAATCGAGTGTGAGATTCCATCTTTGAAACTTAAAGTAGAACTCCTACCCCATACTTCTACCGAAGAAGAATGTTTCTTATATCTGACCAAACTAGACGAAACACGTTGTGATGCCACTCTCGTTAACGAGGCACATCAGAAACGAATAAAAAATTAATACGACAAATCCGTCCATCCTCGGACTTTTGCAGAAGGAGACTTAATCCTCGTTTATGACCAGGCTCATGACAAACTAGGGACAGGTAAGTTAGAACCTCTGTGGCATGGCCCTTACATTGTGAAACGTGTTCTGCACAGAGGCGCCTACGAGTTAGTCGATTATGATGGAATTTCCCTAATTTCCCTAGGGGAGCCCCGGAACGGGCTTTACCTTAAAAAGTACTATGCCTAGATCACCTAGCATGTGTACGTTGTACATTATTATATTTTAGTTTGGTGTGTCTGTTTCTTTCGCATGCTCCAGTCTTTACCTTTGCCACTCATAACTGTGCCTTGTGCTTTCATGCGCAGATGACGTCTTCCTTTTCTATCTTTGTCGAGTTTGTGGATGGCGCTAATCGACACACTTGGAACGTTGCTTCGGCAACATGGGTCATTTACCAATTTGATGAGGTGGTGAGTTCAGGAGGTATTTGCTTAGGACCAGTGACTAATAACATGGCAGAATATCATGCTGTCATCGGACTTTTGACCCAAGCCTCCTCCCTAGGTATATCTCGTATCATTGTTAACCTAGACTCCCAACTCGTGGTCTATCAACTCAATCGTATCTACGCTATTCGTAATCCTATCCTGCTACGTCTCCACTTACAAGTTCGCCGTCTTGAACGAATATTTGATTACATCGAATATAGACATATTCTAAGAGAACTCAACAATGTTTCGGATTCATTAGTTAATTATATCATGGATCGATATCTCGCCCATAGATAAGGTTTCATGAAGGAAAACAAATTGTACATCACATGTAAATTAAAACACATCACATTAAAGACATCATCATTTACAAATCTTTTGGCACTGTAAAAACTTGGAACTGTATATATATACATAATGTGACTGAAAATGTTTTGATTACATCAAAAAAGTATTTGGAAGAGAAAAATTTTGGGTCTTTACACCCATACAACATCGTCTGACAAGTCATACAAAATATACAATCACCAGAGAGACTCTAATCTCTCTGCACTGCATTATGCTGAGAGTAACATATCACTGCGCACACTACTCGTCTTAGTAGATAATTAACATTCTTTGGCACCCCCACAGTGTGTCTCTGTAGATGTAAAGACACTTCTCTCCTCCGTAGAGGAGGAATGCCCATCATAAGGCCTTTAAGGTTTCTTTCAACCTCCCAGAGACCTATCATTGGTGCCCCTGGATCTACTGCAACTTGAGCACCCCTGCGACGTCCTGGTATTGGTATCTCAGCCAGGTGCACTGCCCCCTTGTCTGCATGTTGAAAACAATACATCCATTAAAAACTCTTCTACGTACCCAAAAAAAGAATACATATGTTTAAAAACTTAAAACAAAAAAAACTAGACAAGATGTTGCTTATTCTCTCACCTGACGCATCCCAATCTTCCTCCGCTGGTAGAATCAAATCCATGCTCCCACGAAAGTCCACCTCGACATATGGTAAGTCTTCTATCCAAAGATATTGGCGTCTCAGCCAAGCGAAGAAGTCATTGGTGAAACAGAACTCTGACTCTGCCACTAGTCTCGGAGACAGACTAGTCCACCGTTCCATCCGCTGTTCTCCCATTGGTCGTACCGCCAGTGCAATCTGAGGCTGCATCTGGGGGATGCACTCTAAGAAGAATGAGACCAAGAAAGAACCATATCCGAATTGCTTCTGCCCCATCCTACATCTCAAAACCTGGTCCTTCACGTTCCGAAGAAACCCTGCGCTCCAGTTAAACAGTGTTGGCTCCAAACACTGTACGCCATAAGCTACCTATGATCTCGACGCCAGATGCGTACTAGTGCTTCTTGTCACACTCATGATGGCAAAAAAAATAGACCGAAGGGGTAACTCTCTGATATCCTTGACGAGGATTCTACCCCCCACCAGTCTTGCTCCTGGGACACAATGACGTGCCAGGTACACACCCACTTAATCATGAAGCGCCCTCTGTCCGTAAAAAGCTATAGGAGCTCCTCTTTTCGAGAGGCCAGTCAAGAAATACACATCTTCCAACTCGATGGTGAGAAGCTGTGTTTCGATCCGAAACCCTTGCTCTGCAACATCCCACAAGATGATTATGTGTTCAAGCAGAAGGATCTCTTTCTTCATCTTTTGTAGCTTGAAGAATTTTAGAAGGCCACAATCTCTCAATGCAGCCCGCATACGAGGACTCCACAAAGTATCCAAATCATCGAGCTCATGCTCCCGTTCCTTCCACTCATTCATGGTCATTGCCGAAATCACCTACAAACAAAAAAAAAACAAAGAATTTCATTATTCAATTTTTCGGCAATTTCTTAAGCAATTTAAAAACTTGAAATCTATTGCCCATACTGTTAAAAAAGGACCACACCTTCCTTTTTATTACTCAATGATCACTACGCAGCAATAAAATGTTTTAAATTAAAATGATTTTCGTAATGGTTGCGTGGGCATATTTTTGAGTTTCTTATGGATTCTTTAACAAAAATGACCTATCTACTCAAGTATCAAGGCGTTGGCATCTATGCTACCACCCTCTAAAAGCATTTTTGTAAACGAATGTCTTTTTCCCATCGTTTTCAATAGAGGCCGATTTGATCTTTTTTGGGACGACCTAGGGCTTCGTTTTCTTATTTAAATATTGTTGTGAAAACAAATTTTGGACCATGTAATTGAAAGAGGAGGAAATGAAGATCTACCTGGTCCAAACGGCGAGAGAAACGGTCAACCGTAGATCTGGTATCAAGCAAAACAAGATCCACCTCCAAAATGAGAATCTCCACTGCTATAAATCCTTATGCAAAATGAAATGGTAAATGAAGATTTTTCTTGTATTACTATTTATAAATTCCATTTTTTATAAGGTATAGTTATTTGTGGGTTTCTTTGACAATATAATGGCTTCACTAAACCTCTGGATTGCAATTTTGACACTATAGGTTTCAAATCAGTTTTGATCGATTGTTTACCTTGTCACATCCACGAGCATAGTCTTAGTTCATTCTCAAGCTCGAGAATATAAGAATGCACCTAGTAGACTTTTATCTCTTTTTTCGGACCCGCATGGACACACGAAAAATGAACCCTCTGGAGTCACCTTTAAACTCTTTTCAGACTCTCTAAATATGAAAATATCGTCGAGTGATCTTGCTTCCTTTCACACTCGTTAAAAGGTTCGAAAGGGCGACTTTCAAGTGGTAGTTTATCTCTTTTTCGGCCTCGTGAGACTAACTGTATGAAAAAGGAACTGAGAGAGTTCTCTTTTAAGTGTTTTTCCAAACTCTATAATCATGAAAAACCTTCGAGTTTTCTGTCTTTGGACTCGCTAAAACAAACATCGACAGGCCCATATAGGACCGAACCCTTACTTCTTCTAGTTCGTTAAACAAAGGAAGAGGAACTTACCGAAGGTGAGTTATATTGAGCATATGTTACCCTCCTTGAGCTTGTTAAATTAAAAAGAGGTACTCGTCTATCTGGATGGGGGGAAATTTGAAAGAAGCAAGCCAAGCAGTCTCTTGAGAACATTACCAAGTAGTTCTTAGAGTCGCCCTTGAACACGACACTTTGTCTTTTGCACGCATTATAATCCGCTGAATCTCTGCACTAAGCCAATCCTTTGAGTTTCTTTCACTCCTTTGGGTCACCTGATGTAAGTCACAACATCCACATCATCAAGTTTTGGTCCATGTCATGTTTCTGCTGTTGTGCCTCAGTGTTCAAGGGAAGTATCCACCTTGAGAGTCAGCCATGACAAATATCTTGTCTCAATACCCGTGTCAGTCCATGTTCATTTGATCTGCCAATTACATATTTATGTCCGTTTCGTGTCGTTGATGGGGGATACATCAAGGCCCTCTTTCGACGAGCCTATTCCTGTTGACTTCAAAACATTATCTAGGAATCAGACTTAGAAACTAGTTAGTACTTTGGGACCTGCATGCCTCAATGGCAGGCCTCCTCATGTCTGACAACAGGTTTACACCATTGACCTCTGATCGGATGATTCCACAGATGTTCGACTCCAGCTCATCCATTCAAATTCGTTGGAATGTACTAGAGTACCTTGGGAATCATTGGCATTAATGGTGATCTCGCTCGCGCTTGTTATCGGTTTACATCATTGACCGGTAATCAAGTGGTTTCTGCCATGTTCGACATCAAGACATCTATTCACATGGTTAGATTCGTACTACATCGGGATCGGTAAGAAGACCCTGGGTTGAGTGATCACTTTGATATGTACTTTTCCCAGGTTGCGAAGGATTTTTCTCTTGAACAATGGCACATATACTGTCACATAGATCCACTTTGTATTGGTCGTGGCTATGTCTTGTCATCTCGTAGATCCACTGTGTATTCTTCGTGGCTACGATCAGTTCAGGTCATCAGAGTATAGATCCACACTGTATCCTTGGTGGATATACCTTTTTATCAATAGAATTATGGATCTGCAGTGTATTTTGTGGCGGCCATATCTTGCAAGTCTTGATCACCCAAGCATAGGTATGCCTGCCTTGGGTTTGAAACATGTCATAATATTTGTTGGATGTTTGTGTGCAGCTTCTATCAGGTTCTCCGCATCTATACCCTTGCTTGAAAGTCTACAAAGCATTTCAGTTATCAGTTCTCATATTCTAACTTCATACTTTGGGGGGCAATCTGTTACACATCAACATTACTCGCTTTGATAAG
>JZKD02S1649156.1:35777-64549 GCA_000966675.3 Picea glauca | reverse complement strand
AAAATTCTATAGTAAATGTTTTTAATCTTATTGTTTATGTTTTAAATATAAAATCATACTTTGAATTTATGTTGTTTTCATAATTTTTTTCATTTAGAAAACGAAATGAGTAAAAAAAAAAAAAAATGTTTTTAATTTTCAAAAAATTCAAAATTTAATAAATTGTGTTTTTGAAAATAATAAAATACTTTATAAAATTTTATAATATGAAAATATTTTAATACAAAATCAAAACATTTTGATTTGCAAATGAAAAATATATTCCTATTTTAATAGGTATCAATGATTATACAAAGTATTGTATATAACAAAGATTTAAAATATTGTATATACCACAGATTTATTATTATATATGTATTCATAAATTGAGATTTGTCATAAAAAATAAGATGTAGTTCTCAGTTGAGGCTATTTTTTTTTGTTTAAACAAGTGTTGTGTGGTAGCTTAGTCCCTGCCAAGTAGATTTCGGAATGGAGATGATAGTTGGCAGCTTATAATTATTCATCATGATGATTTTTGGAAGATGGGGAGAGATGAGGAATATTGTTAAAAAAACATAAATTAACAGTATGGTAAGTAAAGGGTAATTAGAATAGATATTTAACAATAATGAAATGAAAGTTGAAATATGTAAAATTAAATGAAAAAAAACTATAAAAAAAATATTAAAAAGTTATGTTTAATTGTTTTTTAGAAATGAAATGATAAGAAAATTGTAAATATTAAAAGCTATATTGAAATTACATTGAATAGTAATTTAAGATATAACTTATATCTTACTTTACAGTTATTGAAAAAGAATCTACCTAGGAATAGATGGTAGGAACAAAACAATTAGTATGAAATGGAATCTTCCCATAATGTAATATGAAACATAACATGTGAAGAAGATATATGATAATATAATTTGATGTAAATCATGGTTTAATGCGTTTTAATGAGAGATGTTCTTGAGGTATTTGCTTATTAATCAGTAATCAAAGCATAATTAATCTGCATTGGGAAGGGCGCGAAGGTGGCGGAGATGGAAGTGAATTATAAATGGTTTGAAACTTTTAAAGCTTGCAAGTTCGAGGAGTGCGGGGTGGAATTGTAGATCACAGAAGTTTTGGGTGCAATACGTATATCACAGAAGACGAGGAATGAGAGTTTGATAACGCCAACCCGAGAACCCGCGGCTATAAAATTTGCTAAGTATGGAAAGGAAGGTCAGTTGGTCGGATTCCCATAAATCACAGTTTAATGTGTATTAATGGGAGATGTCTTGGAGGTTTTCGTGTAAATCACAGTTTAATTCGTTTTAATGGGACATGTCCTCGAGGTTTTCGCTTATTAATGCCAATCCTTTCGAACTTGTGTGGTGAGTTGTCATTAAGAAAAGCATAATTAATGTGCATTGGGAAGGGCGGGAAGGTGGCGGGGATGGAAGGGAGCGATAAATGCTTTGAAACTTTTTGTGAACCCGGGTAGAGTGAAGCTTGCGAGTTCGAGTGCAGGGTGGAATTGTAGAGCATGGAAGGTTTGGGTGCAAGATGTATATCACAAAACACGGGGAATGAGAGTTCGATAGCACGAAGCCATGAACCCGCTGCCATAAAATTGGCTAAGTATGGAAAGGAAGGGCGGTCAGTCGTGCTCTCGTAAATCACGGTTTAATGTGTATTAATCAAAGATGTCCTCGAGGTTTTCGCTTATTAATGCCAATTTTTTCGAACATGTGTGTTGAGTTGTCACTAGTAAAAGCATAAACAATGTGCATTGGGAAGGGCGCGAAGGTAGCGGGGATGGAAGGGAGCGATAATTGATTTGAAACATTTGTGAACCCAGGTAGAGTGAAGCTTGCGAGCTAGAGGAATTGTAGACCACAAAAGTTTTCTATGAAAGATGTATATCACAAAATTGTAGATGATAAAAGTTTTGGTTGCAAGATTTATAATAGCGCCAAACCGGGGACCGACGGCCATAAAGTTGGCCTAGTATGGAATTGTAGATCACAAAATTTTTAGGTGCAATATGTATATCACATAACACGGGGAATGAGAGTTTGGTTGCGCCAACCAGGGAACCGACAACCACAGAATTGGCTAGGTATGAAAAACAATGACGGTTGGTCGAACTCCCGTAAATCGCGGTTGAATGCATTTTTTGATTAATAATGCCAATAAGAGAACCTGTGTGTTGAGTTGTCACTAGTAAAAGTATAATGAATGTGCATTGGGAAGGGTGGGAATGTGGAGGGGATTAAAGAGAGCGATAAATGGTTTGAAACTTTTGTGAGCCCGGGTATAGTGAAGCTTGCAAGTTCCAGGAGTCGAGGTTCGAATTGTAAATCACAGAAGTGTTGGGTGAAAAATGTATATCACGAAAGTGTTGGGTGCAAGATGTATATCACAAAACATGGGGCATAAGAATTCGATAACGCTAAGTGGGGACCTTGTAGTGAGATAATTGGATAAGTGTTGAAAGGGACAATGGTCGGTTAGGCTCATGATGTGACGATATAGATGGAGATGCGGATCTGACAGTCAGCTAACCCGATAACCCGCAACGAATCTAGGATCTTGAGAAAGTCAGGTTCACGTTTAAAGAGATTTTGTTTATATTTATTTAAAATGTATTCATATTAATGTATCTTGATAGATTATTTTTCGTCCAAATGTAAATCATGTTCCAATTTGAAGGGTGTTTTTGGTTTGCAAATTTTGCTCAAACCCATAAGAAATAGACAAAAAATATATGACTTAACATTTTGTATGTGGAAGCATATTCTGTAATATAGGAAGCTGGAATATATGCACAATATTAAACAGGAACATGACCCCAACATGTACAGGGAAATGAGTTAATTTAAAAAAAAAATACAAATTCAAAAAAACAACACCAAACATTGAAGATCACCATAGAACAACCTCAAATATTTTATATTCAGATAAACTGGGTTACAAAATGCATTTGAGAATATTTCCCAAAATAATTGTCCTGGAATTTGTAGAAAAATATATAGTTCAGTCCATATTCTGTGAAATATACATGTGTTTTTCATAATGGTTGGGATTGGGCTCCTGCAGACTACAAAGAAAAGATGTATAAGAATCAAGCTTGTAGAAAGAAGAAAGTCGTCGATGGAAAACAACAAGACCTGGCAAGAAGAAAGAGAAAATTGTCAGTCCTTGGTTAAAGCTTTGTATTTAAAGAGATACAATAACTGGATGAAGACATCGACAAAGACAGAAGAATGTGATCAATATCAACTTACTATGATGGTGTCCCATGCCTTGTCATTTGTTCGTTGATGTCCTTTTATGGCTTTACTCGGTGGTTATGGGAACCATGTGAAGCGTCCTTTGCCCTTCATTGGTAATCTTGTCGACAACCTTTTTGAACCAGTCTTCATTGTAGCTCCTCATGGGCGCGACGTTGATTTCATGCCATATTTTTATATTGAAGAATTCACTTTCCAAGTACCTTAGATCAATAGAGAGGTTGTGCAATGCTTCTTGAATATCTTGGTTTTTAATCGAATAACCGACTAGTCAGTTTTTCACGTCATCTCCACCATATTCAAGAATGCCATAGAAATTTTCAAATGACAGTATTTTATAGATCTGTACTTGATCATCAAATGCTTGCTTGGTTAAAAACAACGAGTTGAATATCAATTTCGGGTCTTGGACTTCATTGGTGCTGCCAGCTAGATCTATCTTAGTTAGCTTCTTGAATAGTTTGTCTCTTCTAGATATGGCCTAGCTACATGCTTGAATGATACCCTTCAAGTTTTTTACCTTTTCTTTCCAGCATGCGTTTAGTTGGTCTATTCGATCCGGAGAAGGGAGATCCTCCTCTCTTCTTCTGAATTTTGTCATACCAGTAACTTTAACACCAAATGGCACAATCGCATCAAGGTAGAAATCTTGCTCGTTCTTGACATCTGCTTGCAGATACTTATGAAAAGCATGCACTCTTGTTCCAAAAGAGACCATACTCTTTGACATCTCCCAAGATTCTGTTATTAATTGCATTCTTCTCTTTATATTCTTTTCCACATAGCCTCGTGCTGATGTGAGAAGGCTTGCTGATCCTTTTAAGTTTGCTGCAAGTGCGGTTGGATCGATCGTTTCCAAGGGAGTAGCAAACGGTGGAAGAGGCATCAGATCTCCCTCCAATTCTTTGATTCACTCCTTTAACATGATGTTCTCTGCTTCAAGGCCACTAATAGAGTTGTATAGAGAATCTCCAGTTGCTTGGTGTATCTAGGAGATCTGGGAAGGACGCATGTTCCGTAGGTTCATCTCTGAATGAGATTTCCCTTTCTTATTCTTTGCATCTCTCTTTTCAATAACCAATTTTTTGGATTCACTGTAAAAAACATCGCTCTGAAATGCAAAAGACTCTTCTTCGTCCAAGGTATTGGTCCCAATTATTTCCATCTCATGAGTATGCAGAGAAGTGCTCTCTAGTTGGTTGTCGCCAAGGAACATTTTGTCAATGTCAATTTCTAGTTCCATATCTTCGAGGGAGAGATCATGGATATCAATTTCTCCCCTCGGTCCCTCATGTTCTTGCAGTATTTTTTTCCGTTTTTTGCTCGCGGAAATTTTGGGAGAACTTTCAATTTTTCCGGAGGGAGTGTTCTTATCTCCTCCTCTGCTTCAAGAACTGTGTGACTTTCTTGCTTGGGTAGGCCATTGGAGTACTTCTCCGAGATGCTATACTCTTGGGTGTGGTAGTCGGGGATTGGGAACTTTTCTCACCTGGGCCTTTTCGTTTATGCTTGTACGAATCATTAGTGCTGAGTATTGTCTCGAGGTTGCTGGTGTCATGAGAAGGACTTCCTGAGGTGTTATCTTCATCTTCATTCATAATAGTGTCAGTGAAAGAACTGTTGAAACCGACAACCAATCAATGTTCTACAAAAATAGCATCAGGGTCGAACCCTTTTACTTTTTCAACACATTTCAAATTGAAGCTATGGAAGTGGCTCGCGAAACTGTTAATCTTATTCATATTCCTGGCTATGAAATCCCCAACTTTCCAAGGCAGAGGGATGAATTGAGTTTTTCTCTTTTCATGGAAGAAGCACAACCAATAGGTGTACTGCCTTGCTGTTTCAACAAAAAAAAATGTACCAGATATGTGACATGGAAGGAAGCAAGGATTTTGTTTGGACCCAAAAATACTTATAACATTATAGTTCTCCATTTCTTCTAGTGTGCCCTTCCTATCCAGGAACTTGGTCGCCTGGTCAGATAACCGGGGAAAATACTTTCCAAATATCAATCCTTTAAAAACTGAAACAAAATCATTAAAGACTTCATAAAAATGTTGGGAGGCATTGTGTCTCCATAATATCTGGTACCCGAAGGTTACTGGGTCAAATTCACAATTTACCTTTGTACACATAGATAATGTAGGGAATGGACAATAATTCACCACTGCTAAAATTAAAGAAGGTGACATAAATAATTTCTTATGCCTTGTGTATTGCAATAAATGGGAATAGATTTCAATGGAAATCAACTTGCCCCGATGGAAGATGGCTTGTTTCTTCACCGTAAAATATAAAATATACAGAATCATCTGAGAGATGCTGGCTATACTTTCTTGTCCCACTATCCTCATGAAAATCCATCCAATTTCTCGGAAAGGGTTCTTAAATGCACTAACCTGTAATCTGGTCATGTCCACGTGCCTGACCACTGGGTTCTCTAAGAACTTCGACAAGAGGTCCAATTCATTATCATGCTTCTTTAGGAACTCTCTACAATTCTAGCCCTTGAAAGTAGGCATTGGGTCAGGAAGTCTTAACATCTTTCGAAATACTTGAGGCAATAGGGAGACTTGGGAATGGTCCCGAAACTGGATAATCCGCTGGTTCGAAATATAGTTTTGGTGTAGTAGGTGACCAACTCCTTACAGTAAAAAAGTTCAGGGACACAACCTGCTTGTGCAATTCTAGATGTCCAGATAACTTCCTTCTGGGTAGAAGGGGACGAGTAGTAGTCATAAGCTCTGGACCACTAAAAACTCTAGTCCTTGTGCCCGAAAACATTCAGGGTATCTCCACAGAAATGTTGTCGAGCTGCAGCCATAAGGCGATGAGAACGTTCCTTTGCTCCTGATAGTATTTAAAATGAACGTTGGAGCATGATAATATAATCTCCTGTAAATCTTGGTTCAATGTGTTTTAATAAGAGATGTCCTCGACCTTTTCGCCTATTAATGCTAATATTTTCGATGTGTGTGGTAATTTATTAGTAATAAAGGCATAGTTAATGTGCATTGGGAAGCGTGCAAGGTGGCGGGGATGGATGGGAGCAAAAAATTCTTCGAAACTTTTGTGAACCTAGGAGCCTAGGAACCTGCGGATCTATGACAATAGGAGGTGAATAATCGACTAAGTATGGAAAGGAGGGGTATAATGCCTTAAAAAAACTAAAGTAAATAACAATTGTTCCGAGCTCAAGATCCACACACAAAAAAAAAAATCATATGCCATAATAATGACCTCTGCCAATTCGATAATAGGGAGTTTTAGTTGATGGATCCAAATATTGCCCACGGGGTGCATGTGATAAAAGCTAATGTTTGGATGAAGATTTGTTTATATTGCTTCATGTGACGGTAATTGTGTGATAGTATTTAGAATGAACACTGGAGGATGGTAATATAATCTCTCGTAAATCTTGGTTTAATGCATTTTAATGGGAGATGTCCTCGAGCTTTTCACTCATTAATGCCAATTAATTCGAACATGTGTGGTGAATTGTCACTAATAAAAGTGTAATCAATTTTTATTGGGAAAGTGTGTGAAGGTGGCAGAGAAATCGACTTTAGTATGAAAAGGCGGGGCGACCAGGCGGACCCAAACAAACTCATCATAGGTAGAGTGAAGCTTGCAGATAACTGAAATTTTGGGTGCAAGATGTATATCACGGAACATGGGGCATGAGAGTTCGATAATGCCAATCCGGGAACTGGCGGCCATAAACATTAACTATGGGAAAAACATTGTCAGCTATGTAATATACCTAGAGCTTGAGAAAATCAGGTTCAAGTTAAAATATAATTTGTTTATATTTACTTAAACACTGTTCATATTATTTTATTTTATTAGTATTTTTTGTGGCCCAAATGAAAACCATGTTCAAATTTGAAGGGTGGATTAACATTTTCATATGCAAGCATACTCTCAAATATGCCAAGTTGTAATATATGCACAATACTAAAGAGGGGCATCATATCAACACCTTTATAGATGACAATGGGCTAGCACAATATTGCATTCTTGCTACAATGATGCCTTAAAAAAACTAAAATAACCAACAATTTTTTTCCAATTCAAGATTGACAAAAAAAAGTCATCAGATTCCATAATATTCTCTCATTAATGCATTTTAATGGGAGATGTCCTCGACCTTTCCTCTTATTAATGCCAATCTTTTCGAAAATCTATGGTGAGTTATCACCAGTAAAAGCATAATTAATGTGCATTGGGAAGGGGCGAAGGTGGCGTGGATGGAGGGGAGCGAAAAATGATTTGATACTTTTGTGAACCTGGGAGTTCGTGAACCCGTGAAACTTTGAAGAATCGACTAAGTATGGAAAGGTGGGGCGATCAGATAGAGTCATTGTAGGTAGAGTGAGGCTTGTGAATTTGAGTAGTCTATGGTCGAATTGTAGATCACCCAAGTTTTGGGTGCAAGGTGTATACTCCGAACACGGGGCATGAGAGTTCGATAACGCCTACCCATGAACCCACAACCATAAAATTGGCCAAGTAAGGAAATGAACGACGGTCGATCGGACTCGTGATGTCAAGATATAGATGGATATAGAATTTCTCAGTCCACCACCCAAGAACCCGAGAGAATAGAAATTCGACTAAGTTTAGAAGAGGAAAAAGAAAGAATGAAAAGAACTTTATGCCTCACACAACAACACTTAGTCTGATAATTATCAAGTGATAGAAACACATCAACTATGGGAAAACATTCTCAGCCATGAAATATAGTTGGAGGTCAACAGACTCTGGTTGAAGTCCAAAGAGATGTTGTTTATATCTATTTCAACAAGTTCATAGGTAGAGTGAGGCTTGCAAATTCGAGGAGCCCGGGGTCGAATTGTAGATCACCAAAGTTTTGGCTGCAAGATGTATACCCCGAACACTGGGCATGAGAGTACGATAGGGCGGGCATAAAATTGGATAAGTATGGAAACAAATAACGTTCAGTCGAACTCTTGATGTGAAGATATAGATGGATATAGAATTTTTGATTTTGGAACCCCGGGAACTCAAGAGCATAGATATGCGACTAGGTATAGAACCGTAAACGAATAATAGAGGGGAAGAAGAAAAGGGAAAATGAGCAGGTATAGAAGAAGAAAAATAAACAGAGCAAAGAACTTCATGTGTCACACAAAAACACTTGGTCTTAAGTATGGAAAGGAGGGGTGGTTAGACGAAGTTATCGTAGATAGAGTGAGGCTGGCGAGTTTGAGGAGTCTAGGGTTGAATTGTATATCATGAAAGTTTTGGGTGCAAGATGTGGGCATGAGAGTTCGATAGCGCCTATGCAGGAACCCGCGGTCATAAAATTGGCTAAGTATGGAAACGAACGACGGTCGGTCGAACTCATAATGTGAAGATACAGATGGATATAGAATTTCTCACTCCGCCACCTTGGGAACCTGTGAGCATAGATATGTGACTAAGTATAGAACCATAAACAGATAATAGAGGGAAAGAAGAAAAAGGAAGAACGTGTAAGTATAGAAGAGGAAAAAGAAAGGGAACAAAGAACTATATGCCTCACATAACAACACTTAGTCTGATAACTATCAAGTGATAGAAACACATCAAATATGGGAAAAACATTCTCAGCCATGGAATATAGCTAGAGCTTAATAGACCTTGGTTCAAGATAAAAGAGATGTTGTTTATATCTATCTCAACAAGCAACAGAAAAAATATATGACTTGGCATACTTATATGCAAGCATTTAGATGGAGTCATCGTAGGTAGAGTGAGGCTTGGGAGTTCGAGGAGTCCGGGGTCAAATTGTAGATGATTGAAGTTTTGGGTGCAAGATGTATGCCCTGAACACAGGGCATGAGAGTTCGATGGCGCCTACGTGGGAACCCGCGCCCATAAAATTGGCTAAGTATGAAAATGAACGATGGTCGGTCGGACTCGTGATGTGAAGATATAGATGGATATAGAATTTCTCACTCTGCCACCCCGGGAACCTGCAAGCATAGATATGCGACTAAGTATAGAACCAACAACAAATAATAGAGGGGAAGAAGAAAAGGGAAAAATGGGTAATAGAGGGTAAGAAGAAAAGGGAAAACGGGTACTAAAGGGGAAGAAGAAAAGGGAAAAAGGGTAATAGAGGGGAAGAAGAAATGGGAAAAACGGGTAAGTATAGAAGAGGAAAAAGAAAGGGAGCAAAGAACTGTATGCCTCACACAAGAACATTTAGTCTGATAATTATCAAGTGATATAAACACATCAACTATGGGAAAAACATTCTCAGCCGTGAAATATAGCTGGAGCTCAACAAACCTTGGTTCAAGTTAAAAGAGATGTTGTTTACATCTATTTCAAAAAGCAAATAAGGAAAATATATGACTTGGCATTCTTACATGCAAGCATATTCTAAAATATGACAAGCTTCAATATATGCACAAATTGGACAACGTATGTAGATCAAACTTTTGTAACCATACCTCTTACTCTTTGGACCTTGGACTATGATGGAGGTTTCACTTCTACTTGTCGATAGTTCTTGTGAACTAAAAAACATGTGGTGTAAATGACATAAACATATTTACTATGGCATAGCCGAATAAATAACTGCGGATATTTGTTTCGTAAACATAGCAAGAGCGTAATCTATCAATCCTTACCTTCAACATTATTGTTGTGATGATGTTTGTGATGATTCACTGCCCATGCCCATGTCACTTCTGAAACAATTGCTATGAACATGTGTATATTGTTCATAATCGATATGGATGTGTAGTAGGCACACACATTGTATTTGTTGTCGCACCACTGTAGCAATACCTTTTGGAAGATTGTACTCCAACTTTCTCAGTTGTGGCACATAAGGATCCATCTTCATGTTCAATTAGTCCGTTCTTTTTTCAATGTAGCAATATAGAGAATACAATGGACATGAAGGCAAGTTGCTACGTAGGAACACATGAAAAAAAGATGGAGTATAAATTTATTTATTTATTTCAAGGTAGCGGCACAGAAAATACAATTGACATGAAGATAAGTCAATATACAGGAAGATATGCAGTGTCTAAGGGAAAAAAAACAGAAGAGCTGCAAACCAGTGGAATGAGTATAGACATAGTAAATGAAAAACAATTAGATATGGAATACGGGTAGAAGTATGCACCTTTGTATGTATTCTTCTACATTTCTGGTTAAGAGTTCTTTGCCTTGTCTAGTTTTCCTGTTTGTTTCAATGAAAGAAAGTACAAAACAAAATGAACATGAACGTATGTTGATATGTAAGGAAAAAACAAGGAATATGTAGATACAACAAATAAGCTAGAATAAAAGGAATAGAGTAACAGATAGTGTTAGAAGAATGTACCATTTTTTTTTCTTCATCCATGTATGTGTATATATAAAAAATTGTGTAAATTTTTTTTATGTCCAAAATCAATTACAAACCAGGAAAAACCAAGAAGTTGGATAACTTGTTTTTGTGCAAGAAGCTAGACATATATGCTTTGAGACATAGAAATATGATTTTGCAATATGTTTGATGTATATTTCATAATTCAAGTGCAATACCAATTGTATTGTGATCAGACCAGTATGTGTCTAAGATAAAGACGTTGTATTGATAAATGGGCACATTCGACCATACATGGTCAATAAGTGCGTTTTGTACATGGTTTATCTTATCCAAAAGAAAGCAGAAAGTGTATTTGCACATGTAGTTTTCCAATTCATTTCTTCTAGCATTGTTTTGTAGCATGTCAATATTGAAGTCTCCTACAATGACAATGGTTTCGTTCAGATGCAAATGCTCTAATGCATTGGAAAAAACATTTAGTATTTTGGAGAATGTTGCATGCAGAGCAACATAGAGATTCAGTATTGCAATTTTTGATCCATCGAAAATTACTTTTGCGAGCACCATTTCAACATTGTTTTCTTCAAAATGCATGTGCTCCAAAATTGTTACATGTTTTTTCACTAATATCATCACCCCATGTGTAATGTAACTCAATATTCAATTGTGATTTGGAAATTGCTTGTTTTGCATGCATAATATCATGTATGTTTCCTGCAAGCACGAAATATCAGATTGCATTGTGTCATAGTCATTGAGTATATCATCCACATGTGCATGTAGGCTGCGCGTGTTAAGTGAGAGAATTGATACATATGAGTTTGTTTGTATAGATTGGTAATCATACTATAGATGCCACTTTGTGGTAGTCCTAAGGTGTTGCATCTCAATATCAACTTTGTGTTTGAATTTGAAGTTATCTTTTGCAAGAGCACTTAGTAAATACAAGGAGTCTATACTTCTGACATGTGAAAATGTTGTGTATACAAGTCTATGTATTCGAATTCCACTAGGGTCAAACGCAACACTATCAAGTGTTAGTCCTTGCGATCTGTGGACTGTACGTGCACATGCAAGTTTAATTGGAAACTATTTTTGAATCTTTAGTCGACCTGTCTTTGCCGATGTCGATACTGATTTTGATATTTGTAAGATAGGTGTCCAATCGCATGCAATGGTTGATTTATATAGATAATCCAACTTGTTTTCTTGTCAGTGGCCTATATGCGGTTCATGGAACTTAATCCAGAGGACATCAAGTTTTTCTGTTTTGGTATAGCCTTTGAGTATTCGATCTGCACCATTTACCAAGCCATCCTGTGAATCGTAGTTGCAAGCATATATTTCAACCAACATGTCTAATTTCATGACAAGTTGCTTGACAGGCAAAGTCGCTGTATGTTCATGACGTGGTACATTTCCATGGTTGTCTTCTTCGAGATCAATTGAATTGATGATGATATCATCACTAGGCATGAGCGATATCATGTACCTGTTATGCATTGCAACATCCTTATTCGTGTAGAACATGTAAGGGAACGTTGGGTCTGTTGGTTCAGGTTGCATGCACATTGAATTGATATATGTTAAGTCATCATGTGTTTGGCTGTTTGTCCGCATTCTATTTAGAATTGCAATAAATGTTTCATCTGCCTGGCGCATTGTAGTATGTAATTCAAATCATTTTATATTGTATTTCCAGCAGTCATGCGTCACTGTTTGCATATTGACCATAGGTTGTTCAAATATCAAAGAATCTTGGATGGGTTGTGCCTGGTAAAGATCCCCACATAATATCAGGTCAATGTTTCCAAAGTATTTGGCGTGCACATGTTTTATGTTTCTTAGTCGGCTATTAATGGAATACAAGAAGTGACTTCCAATCAAAGATGCCTCATCTATGAAGACAAGGTGCAGTTCGTCATAAATATTAGACAAGGTATCTAACATTTCCTTACTGAGGGGAAGAAACTGTGACTTGTTAAAAGGCATAAAAAATGTAGAGTGGACTATTGTTCCACCTGCATTATATGTAGCTTTTTTTGTGTATGCAACTATTAGCCCCTTTGGTTTCATAGGATTAGAGGAATTGTTTGAATCATAGATTCATATAAGCATTTGGAATAGTTCTTTCGATGTGAATGTCTTTCCTGTTCCCGCCCCACCTGTAAGGAAGAAGTGCACAAGAGTGTGCATGTTGAAGTGTTTTTTTAATTGCAATGTCCTTTAGAATTGTTTGCTTCTCTCGATTCAACAAACATCTGACTCTGTGGTATTCATTTTTTTCAATGAGGAAAGGATGTTTTGTGACTTGAAATCCAAGATTGATATATTTTTCAATGTCGGGTGCTCGGGGACGAGGAAAATCTGCTTGCAAGTCATAGGACTCGCAGAGAATTCTAGTTGTTTTACGGTTTGTGAATGTCTCATCAACGTTTTCAGGGTTCTCTAGTTCACAAATTGCACTTTCTATATCACCCCATGTTGGATTAACATTGTATGTAAATATAGATTCATTGGTTTGTATTGTAGTCTCATAGGCAATATACGCAACTTCCCATGTAGGGAAGTTATGTTTTAATGTGTTTTCATTTTGATCAAATAGAACGTATAACAATAGTTTTTCTCTACAATAGTTTTCATAGTCAATATGTTTGTTGTATTTGACAAAGCGTATTAGAGAGGGTTTTTTTCTTTTTGATATGGGTGCACCATTTTTTTTGTAATGCGATACAAACTTTGCTAAGCATATATGATTAATAGGAAATGGACGCTGGAGGTAATAATCAATAATAGAGAGACATAGCACGTCCTCTGAATTGTCAAGCTCTTGTTCTAGCAAAGATGGTGGTTTATGCACAAATGTGCTTTTCTCAAGTGGAGATGTGTTTATGAAGACACATTTCCTTGAACTAGAGTTGAGGGGCAGGGAAAGTGCAATGTGGATTTCTTGTTGAGAAAACATTTGTTGAAGATTAAGTAATGTATTTCCAAGTGTACGTATCATTTTCATAGCATCAATATGACTTCTTTCATGTTCTTTGCGTATTCTTTTGAATGCACTTGTCATAGATTTGTCAACCTTTGTCATATACAAGGTACAATATGATGCTGCAACATATGCATTGAGGACATATCATGCATCTGTATTTTCATTCCACATAACTGGCATGTCCTTGGAGAAATTGTTGTTCCAAATATGGGAAAGTTTTCATTTAAGGAAAACTGTTGGTTGTTTAAGTGTACATTGTATGGCTTGGATGTACTCATCTTTTGTTAGATTTAGCTCTGTCAAGAAGTCGTCGAAGCTCATTAACTCATCAAAGTCTCGTTGTTCTAGAAATGTGAACAATGATTTAGATTTCTCAATGACAACATTTTCCTCTAAACTAAGTGGCTCTATGATTTTTGTTGTTCTCATTGGCGACACAGGGAAGTTGTATCTGTAATGTGATTTTTTTTCATTTTTTACAGCTTCTTGTATGATAATGTCTATGAACTTTGGCAAGGCTTAGATCCAAATGATCCATGTTGCATGTTACGTATTTGTCCACAAATCACTCAATCTGTGAGTTGTTGTCATTTCCATAGACCAGTGCACCCTCTATCCACAACAATGCGTGGTCATGCTCACTCCCCTTATTATGGAACTCAGTCACAAAAAAGTAGTCTGATATTTTCCCGAAAAACATTTCATCATGGCATATAAATTGCCTCAAAAGGATTTATTCTATGTATATAGTAGCAAGTACATGTCACTGAGTCTTTTCTTATGAGGTAGTCAATGCCATCATTTTCCAATGTATCAGTTTGTTTTTTCCTTTTTCCCGTTCCTATACAATGCAGAAAGTGTAACCACCAATAGATCCCAGCGATGCTATGCACTTGTAAATGTGATGAAAAGTGTTGGCGGTCCCAATTGTCAGATCATTGAAAAAATAGTTTTTTTGTTTTGTTGCAAATAATCAGGAGAGATGTGAATGTTTTTGAAATCTATGTATCCGAGATCAGATTTCAGGATTTTTTCTAGGTTTGCTTTGTACTTGACATCTTTGGCCAATAACTTTCTTCATTGTAGCTAGAATTTTCTTATTCACACCCACATGCAAGACAACACTTGCTCAATTATTATGCGCATTGTTTTGAAAAGCAATTTTTTTATGTGACAAGAGAAGTCACCGCTTGAATGTAGCAGTTCCCATTGAACTATTTTATGGTAGCTGAATCATTCCGTAATGTCACTGGGATGTGGATATCCATAGAACAATGTTGGGAAGTTCATTTCCTCAACAATTTGTCCTTGAATATTCCAAGTGGACGTTGGCCCTCAACATGTGCAATTTCGACAATCTTGTCTTGCAAGTCATGAATGCGTTGTGAGTCAGTGAATCCATGTATCAATGTTTCAATAGGTATTTTATTCTTTGATTCATCGCTTGTATCAAATTCACTAGCAGTCTGGAGAGTCTATGTAGAGCTATCATCCCCTTCTCCAAGAACACTATTCCAGTTCTCATTTATACAAATGTCCAGTGCTTTGTACAAGGCCCTGGAACATAATTATTTCAATGCTTTCATGACAACATGCACACACACTTTACCTGTCCTGTATGCATTTTTGTATTGCAAGCATCTTTTGAGATCTACATCAATTGTCATTGTATCGCTAATGAATTGTGACAAGGATTTTTGCGCAACTTCTAGTTGGACAGGCACATTAATAATTGATCATATTAATCCCATTTGGGGTTGTTTATAGCCCCAAGGTCTGATTTGTGCAAATGCAATTCGTAGAGACAAAAGTCTCTCTTCAAGTTCTGTAAGTGTACTTACATTTGGTAGTGGTGTATTACATTATATTTGATCAGGCATTGCAAAGTGTGGTCGTTTTCCATTTTCAAGTGATTGTTTGCATGGAAGACAGATATTGCCACTAGAAAATGTTCTATCATTTAGTGTCAAGTCGAGGTATTCTGCTTCCAAATCAGGCATGAAAGACTTAGTGTTTTTTGCGAAATTCAATTGATCGCAAATTGCACATGCAATGGAAGGAGTGTCTTTAATTTGTTTCATATAGATCTGTTTTGCATTTTTCTTCCCTAGACAAGTATGCATAGAAAGTGTTTGCTGGTTTTCATTGCTAGCAATGCATGGTGTTGGATCTAGCCCACGAAATGTGCTTTTTCCCCTCTCGTTCAATACCATGACCATTGTGTGATATGTGGCCGTACCTGTTTCTCTCACGTATCTTTTTTTTCAAGATGTGTTAGGTTAACTTATGCTTCCCACTGGAAACTAGTTTCACTTGTTGACAAGACATGTTGGAGGTGGAATCGACATTTCTTATGGGCATTGCATCCTCACCATATCGATGATGAAAACTGTGATGTTCTTTGTCTTTGGACATGTGATGTTTGTGTTCAACATAAAATGAGAAAATGCGATTGTGGTGTGAACAAACAATTTTTTTTAGGTTGTGATATGTGAGTTTCTGTCTAGAAGGAAGCCTACCAATGTATTTTTTTTCTCTCAGATATGATCTTTTTCAAGTTGTGATAATTTAGTCTACATTTTTTGTTCAAGGTCTGGATGACCTCATGACAACTGGGATGAGTTTCATTTTGATTAAATAACATGCAATGCTTATGTAGATTCGATGCGGTTTGGGTGGCATGGACACTAGATCCTAAACTGGTAGTATTTCTTATACTATCAATGTATTTTTTTCTCTCATGTATGACCTTTTTCAAGTTGTGATAAGTTATTCTATGTTTTTTGTTTAAGCTCTGTATGGCCTCATCACAACTGGGACAAGTTTCATTCTCATTAAATTGGATGCGACGCTTATGAAGATTCAATGCGGTTTGGGTGGCATGGACAGTGGACCCTAAACTAGTAGTATTTCTCATCGAAGGTTGATAATGGATATGTGGCGTATATGTTTTCAACGAGATGATGTCAATTGTTCGATAGTATTTTGAATCAATACAATAGGAATGGATAGTACCATCCGACAGGGCCGCCCAAACCTGGATATTTACTCTGAATATGATAGATAGCCATTGCAAATATAATCTGCCACCCTCTACATTTCCTTTCTCATATGGAAGTGCCATGTTCACAAGGTATTGTTGCCAACTTCCAATTGTCGACATACTTTCTAGGAGATATGGTAAAAAGTGTTGATGCAAGTAGGTAAAATCCTGTTGGATGCCGCCTATAATTGCATTGCAAAAGGATTGTACAATGTAAAGATGCAATGATTGCACATAGAACTATGTTGCTACCAAATAGAAAATTGCATTGAATAGACTATCTCCACAACTAGATGTAATAGTTGTTGCTATGTGCAAGCCATGGGAGTGTATGTGATGCATAATTCGTTTCCAATGCGATTCAAGGTCTTTGCAAATGAGGGACAAGTAAATATGAGGTCCTCCAAGATTGCATATGGTTAATTTTCTATACAACAATGGTTCATAATGAACACTGACAAGATTGACATCATGAAACACGATGCAATATGGATCACTAGATGCAATTTTGTTGAATAGTAGATATCTTGTTTTTATTGTCAATGACCATATTCCAATTGATATATTCATCCACTAGGACAACCAACATATACAAAATGTATCTCCCCAAAGTCCCCTCTCACGTGCAGGCATAATTGTAGATGCAGAAAACCGCATCTTTGAAAAATACGTAGTGACATCATGTATTCCATGCAACTGGCAAAGAAAATCATATGCCAATTCATATTGATACGAATCCAATGCCTCAACGTCGCCATTTTCTAAACAGCCCAAGAAATAATTTATCAATCCATTGCGCAAGTCAGTCAAGGAATAATGGAAATGCAATAGAACTTGAAATGCATCGAAGAGGCATTCTCCTACAGTATACGAGAATTCATCCAATCTAAAAAGGCCATTGCTATGTAATACCCGGTCAATGTTATCATGTACAATGGAGTCTGTATCTATTTCATAAGACTCAACATCTATTACTTGCTTCATCTCTTAAGTTGTGATTTCCAAGATGTTTCTTAGCTATATTAAGATAATATGCAAATAGAGAAAAAAACCAAAAAGAAAAATACAACTACAGAACTACATACCAATTCCGTTATGCATCCTTCAACCTTCTTCATGTCAAATTCAATCCCCCTAGTCGCTACAACATATGAAAAACAAACAAACATACAATGAACAATGAAGCAAACATAAGAGAAAATGCAAATGAAATAACACTATAAATTTGGTCAGCATAAAGACCGAGTATTCAAGCCATATCATTTTTGAACCTATTCCACGCGTCCATCCTATAAACATTTCGATGGAAAAAGATGCCTTGAAAGACATAAAGGACAGCATAAAACTAATAGCTGGACGGGGTTTTTGATTCAGAGAATAAGAGCATGCCCTGTCACAAGGTCCTGGTAGATGCTTGCTCCACAATGACAACTCTGAATTCGTTTTCTAAACCCCTTTGCATTGCTATTTTCGAAAGATCTATGGCATGATATCTAGGATGTGGAAGTTGGCATATGTAATTGGAAGGGAACAACCTGGAAAAAATGCACCAAATGTATGGTTTCCAGGAACAAAAAATATGAGGAGAACATTCAATTTCCTTTTTTAAATTTCACTGTGGCTGCAACAGATGTGGGTTCTGTGTCCAACATTGACATTCAAAGGGGAACAAGACATTTTTTTGTTGGCATGCTTATAGGAAGAGTGTGCTTGTCATTGATGGCAAGAACAACAACGACGATGGAAAATAGGAAAGCATCGATGATAGCACCGGAAGAAGTCTTCTTCTATGAAGACAGAGCTCAAGAGGAAAAGTGAAGAAATGCCCTTTCAATCGATTTTGCAGAAGAAGGCTCAGAGGCTGAAACCTTTGAATACTTAGAAATTATTCTAATTCAGAATAAATTGTAAGATTAGGAGGAGGAGTGATAGTGGCCGTCGGATCAAGCACCATGAAGAATCTGGACCGTTGGATCAGATTCCAAACAGGAGGAACGAGTACGCAGAGGAGGAGACCAGATATCAGGCATTAGATGTGAGTGCGTGGACCAACCATTGGATCTAGAGGTAAGTGCACAGGCTTTAATTCTTTTAGAGTGCATAGGAGAAGCAAAAACTCGCGAAGTTCGAAATCGCGAGGCAATCCTAGCCGTTGGTGCTGGGAAGGACATGTGGCAGTAGATGAGCAGATTCACAGAATTATAAATCAAAAGAACTGCATTGAGTAGCCTGAGATAGGAACTTGTGAAGTCTGAGTTCAGGATTTTATCTCGACTATTGGATCACGAAGAGATCTGGACTGTTGATCTGACACAAGCGCAAGTTTGGGAATCAGAAGAAGCGAGGTGAGCCAACTTTCGACATCGTGAAATGAAAAGAAGATATCTTGACCGTTGGATCACAGAGAGATCTAGACCATTGATCTGGTAAACGTAGAGTCGGGGTTTGGGTTTTGGAAGAAAAGGATGAGTTGATTTCCAAAGTCTTGAAACACGAAGTGCTTGGGAGTTGGTCCCCAAGACCTAGTTGGAGGTCACATCGATGGAGAATAAGGGAAGGATCTAGCACTCGCTAGACTCCTAACTCGAACTTTGGAAGTTGGAAGAGTTGGGTGACTCATAGAAAAACCTCTGACAACGCGAGTCGCGAAATCTTGAAGTGTGAAGAAGAGACATGGACCATCAATCGAGGAATTTCATGGGCTGTTAATATGGCATGACAAAGTTTAGAGTTCGGAAGCTTGGACTTCGAAGAATGGAGGAGAGCTAACTCGCGAGATCATGAAACGTGAAGTTGCGTAGCACCTTCTTGGTTAACATGTGGTCATAACCTGTGGACACATGAAGAGGAAATTGCACCTGGTGCTAGTTCGTGCAGGTGAAATTCACAAGGAGCTTCTTTGAGAAGACGTCCTGTAACTGTCAGAGAAGCTCAAGTGTAACAGAGAAGATGAAGGGTCGCACTACCAGAGAAGCCAAAGAATCTCATGATAATGCCACTGATGACGAACAGACTAATGTATCTACCAGAGAATTTGAAGAGCTTCAGGGTGATCTCCAGAGGAGATGAAGAGTCTCGAGATAACTTCCAGTGAAATGAAGAATCATCATAGAGACAATTGACAAATGGAAAAGTGTCGAAGACTGTAACTGCCAGAGAGGACGAAGAGTTGTATGCATGATCTGGCAGAGGACTTGGCATGATAAATATACACAGAACAAAGAAGAGAAGGTGGTATTCAATTGTGATTCATGTGTGTAGAAGAGAATGCTGAGGTACGGATGCAGAGATAGAGAAAAAGAACAAAAAGTGCAAGATGATGCAAGGATGAATACACTGATGCATGCAGAGGAGAGCAGTATAGTAGAACAATGATGAGACTGGTAAGCCATTGACAAATACTGTATCACTATAATAAATTTCAGTAACAAAGTTTTATATCTCAGGGTGGTAGGGGGGTGCCAGGGAGGACTGTTGTCCTCAGAGTTTCAAGTGGGTGCTAGAACACATGGAGTTGTAGCCAGAAAAAACCAAGGTGGTAGGGTGGTGCAAGGGAGAACCATTGTTCTCTGTTATACAGGTTGGTGCCTGTGTGACTGAAAGTTGGTGCATCCATCCAGTTGGTGCTGGAACACTCAGGGAGTTGGTGCTGGAACACTCAGGGAGTTGGTGCTGGAACACTCAGGGAGTTGAAACTGGATATGTGAAGCCTGTAGTCTTGGCCTCAAAAGATGATAAGCTGGAGTTTAGCTTTAATGCAAAAGAAATGAATGCCATCCTCAATGGACTTGCAGAAGACGAATTTGTCAAAGTCATGCATTGTTATTCAACAAAAGTTATGTGGGACAAGCTAATAAGTAGTTATGAAGGTAATGAAAAGGTGAAAGACGCAAAACTTCAGACTCACAGAATGAAATTTGAGCAGTTAAATATGGATGAAGACAAAACTATTAGTAAGTACTTCTTACGTATAGAAGAACTTTTCAACACTATGAAAGGTCTAGGTGAAACGAAATATGAATCTTTTCTAGTCCAGAAAATATTAAGATCTCTTCCTGATAGATTTAACTCAAAGGTATCTGCTATAGAGGAAATAACTGATCTCAAAGTGTTGACACTAGATCAACTTCTTGGAACCCTAACTGCTTATGAAATGAGAATCACCAAAGGTAAATCCACTACAAGAGGGGCATCCTTTAAACTAGAGAAAAACACAAAATCTGATATAGATGAGATTGAAGCAAATTTTGTGAGAAGACTGACGAAAGGATTAGGCAAATACAAAGGTAAACTGCTCTTCAAATGTTTCAATTGTGGTAGGATAGGTCATTTTGAATCTAAGTGTCCTCACAAAATAAAGTATCAGACATATGACGATGAAGAAAAGCATAAACACAAGAAGGTCTATAGAGAGAATAATTTTAAGAAGAAAAGCCTTTGTGTAAACAATGATGACGATCCTTCAGATGATGAAGACAATGACTCTTCTATTGAAAGTAAAATAGATGATGTCATGATAATAGCCTTATAATATCTAAACATTGAAGATACAGGAAGTGAGTTTGCTGATTGTGAAGAAGTAGTAGATATTGAAGGAGAACTTGTTAGTGCCATGGAAGAGATTGATAGACTTGGACAAAAGAAAAGAAAACAAAAACAATTACTGCTCAGGTATGAGAAAACATGCAATGAACCATCTGAAGAAATTGCTCTATTGAAAGTTAAGTTAGAAGAAGCTAAGAGGTTTGAGGACATCCTCACACAACAATTAAAGGAAGCCAAAACAAAAGGTGAAAAATTGGAAGCTGAAGTAGTGTCTGTCAGAAAAGATATAGAGAAATTTCAAGCCTTTTATCATGAGAATATGACAAGTATTAAAGCCTCAAAAGGATTAGCCACCATTATGAATCAACAAAGGAATCCAAAGTGAAAACTGGTTTGGGTTATGAAGAGGGATCAAGTAGTGGTCAACCAGGCAACAAATAATCCATCAAGTTTGTCAAATCTACAACCATTGACAACAACAAACCTAGAAAAACAAAGGAAGATAATGAGCCGCCAAGGATGAGTGACGAAAAAGGTACCAGAACTGAATCTGTAAAACAAATAAATGATACACCTTCTACTCAAGGAAATCATCAGCATGGAAGAAATCGACCCGCTCAAAGAAGACATCCATTTTCTAGGTACACATATTTTTTCTATGGATATTGTTTTTACTGTTCTAACTTTGGCCACACAGATGTAAATTGTTCATTAAGATTTAGACATGAGCAGTCAAGACACCCAAGGAATAAATATCTGCCACAAAAAAGAATGAGACAACCAAATAACAAACAAAAACAAATTGCAAATCATGTGATGGCTGGGAAAAGGACGCAGATTAAGCATATCAATCGTTATGATCCTTTATTCAATGAACTAGAATGTTACATCTGCCATAATTATGGACATAAAGCTGCAGACTGTCGCCTAAAGAACTATAAGTCAGTTTCAAATCACATAGCTGAAAACTTCAATGTTTGGAAGAAGAAATAAGATAACAAGTGTGGATTAATGTTGGCAACTCAAAGACAAAAGAACCCCTGGTATATTGATAGCGGATACTCCAGTCATATGACAAGTGACAAAAGTAAGTTCCTATCACTCAAAGAAAGTAAATAAGGAAATGTGACCTTTGGAAATGATGCTCTAGGAAAGATAAGTGGTAAAGGTCTAGTAAGCTTAGGTAATGGAAGAGACAAATCTCAATATGTATTATTTATTGATGGATTAAAGCATAATCTTCTTAGTGTCAGTCAAGTGTGTGACAAAGGATGTGAAGTCACTTTCACTACCATAGATTGTAAAATAAAAACAATGAACACAGGAGAGCTGATTGCTAAAGGGCTTAGAACTGAAAACAATGTCTATGTTTTGAAGGAAGATAAGAAGGAATGCCATTTAAGAAAATTTGATGAAAGTTGGTTATGGCACAGAAGGCTTGGACACCTGAATTTTGATCATATTGTCAAGTTGAATAATGAAGGTGTCATGAAAGATCTTTCAAGAATATCTAAGCCTCATAACTCTGTATGTGAATCTTGTCAAATGGGGAAGCTGGCTCATGTTCAATTCAAATCGAAGAGTTTCACATCTTTAGAGAACCCACTTCAACTTATTCATATGGATTTGTGTGGACCATCGTGAAAGGAAGGAACTGGAGGAGAACATTACTTTATGCTAGTCATTGATGACTTCTCTAGACTTATGTGGGTTGCCTTTCAGAGAGAAAAATCTGATGCGTTTGATAAGTTCAAAAAGTTTAAGGCATTAGTTGAGAACCAGACATGAAGGAAGTTAAATGTAATTCGCTCAAACAGGGGAGGAGAATTTCTGTCAAGAGATTTCAAAGAATTTTGTGACAGACATGGAATTAAAAGAGAATATACTATTCCAGGTACTCCTCAACAAAATGGAGTTGTAGAACACCAAAATAGACCAGTTCAACAGATGGCAAGGGCTATGATGAGTGAAAGGGACATTTCAAAAACCTTATGGGTGGAGGTTGTTCAAATGACTGTTCATATTCTAAACAAAGCGCATCTAAGGACGAACAGTGATAAAACTCCATATGAGCTATGGCTTGGTCAACCTGCATCAATCAAGCACTTCAAAGTATTTGGAAGTAAATGCTACATCAAAAATAATGTTGATCATCTGGGAAAATTTGATACAAACGCTTTAACAAAAGAATGCATAAATTAGTAGACTGTATTGATGTTCGAATTGATGAAGAAGCTCCTGTAAAAGATCAACAGAGAATAAGCACCAAGTCAGATGAATAAGATGATGAGAATAATGAAAATGAAGAACAAAAAATCTTAGAGTCACAAGAAGATGATGAATCAGGTGGAGAAGAGACACCTAGACAAGAAGAGTCAAGACAACAATCAACATCAAAATCTTCCTCCAGGATTACTCAAAAGAATCATCCTGCAAGTCAGATAATTGGTGAGAAAGACAAAGGTGTACAAACCAAGAGAAGGATAATGAAAGACACCGAGCAATCACATATAGCCTTCATATCCATGGAGGAACCCAAGAAATTTAATGAAGCCAATAAGGATGTAAATCGGTTAAAATCAATGAATGAGGAACTGGATGAAATTGAAAAGAATGATACTTGGGAACTTGTTCCTAGGCCAACAAATACAAATGTAATAGGATCCAAATGGGTCTACAAAAATAAGATGAATGAGCAAGGAAATATTATAAAAAATAAGGCTAGATTGTCTTGCAAAGGGTATGCTCAAATAGAAGGACTAGATTTTGATGAAACATTTGCGCCCGTAGAAAGATTAGAAGCTATTAGAATGTTTCTTTCCTATGCTTGTCATAAGAAGTTTAAAGTCTACCAAATGGATGTCAAGTCAGATTTTCTAAATGGATATCTAAAAGAAGAAGTCTATATGGAACAACCAGAGGGTTTCCAACTGTCAGATAATCCTGACCTTGTCTGCAAGCTGAAGAAAGCTTTATATGGGTTGAAACAAGCTCCTCGTGCCTGATATTACGGATTGGATAAGTATCTTCAAGACAAAGGGTTCAAGAGAGGAAAAATTGATTGCAATCTATATATCAAAACAAAGGATAATGATTTGCTCATTGTGTTGGTCTATGTAGATGAAATCATCTTCGAAAGAAATAATGCTTCATTGGTACAATGGTTTGCTTCTGCCATGCAGTCTGAATTTGCAATGTCTATGATAGGGGAACTGTGATTTTTTCTTGGTCTGCAAATTACTTAGAGGTTTGAAGGAATATTTCTTTCTCAGGAGAAATATCTAAGAGAAATGTTGAAAAGGTTTCAAATGGAATATTCTACACCTATGAGCACACCTATGGTCACTAGATGCAAGTTAAGCAAGGATGATGACTCACCTGATGTTGATCAGAGTTCATATAGGTCTATGATAGGCAACCTATTGTACATCAAAACATCTTGTCCAGAGATAATGCACACTGTTGGAATGGTAGGAAGGTATCAGTCTGCACCTAAAGAAAGTCATTTTCTAGTTGTCAAAAGAATATTTAGATACTTGAAAGGAACAATGAACTATGGCCTATGGTATCCTAGGAATCCAAATTTTCAATTATCAGTCTATTCAGATGATGATTGGGATAACTACATGGATGAAAGGAAAAGCACGAGTGGAGGTGCATTCTTCTTAGGAGATTCTCTTGTAGCATGGTTGAGCAAGAAGCACGGTTCCATTTCCTTATCAACTACAGAAGCTGAATACATTGCAACTTCCACTTGCTATACCCAAGTATTGTGGATGATTCAGACACTTACAGACTTGGAGGTCAAATATACTGCACTGATTCCAATTCATTCTGATAATACTAGTGCAATTAGTCTGTCAAAGAATCTTGTATTTCACTCCAAGACCAAGCATATACCCATCAAGTATCACTTCTTGAGGGAACAAGTAATCAACACTGTTGTTTCTTTGCATTATATTCCATCCAAATATCAGATTGCTGATATCTTCACTAAACCGCTTCCAAAAGCTCAGTTTGAGTATCTACGACAGAAGTTGGGTGTGACCTTGTTATCAAGTTAAAATAGTCTATCGGATCAAGGGGAGAGTGCTCATAGTATATCTATTCAGGGGGAGAACAACTTCACTCTCAATTTTCTTTGACATTGATGTCAAAGGGGGAGAAAAAGATGTAGTCTGGATGCTACAGTTGGAGGGCTAAGCAGAATAGTGCAACCTTTTAGGGTTGCCATCAATGCCAAAGGGGGAGATTGTTGGCATGTTTACAGGAAGAGTGTGCTTGCCATTGATGGAAAGAATAGAAACAACAATGGAAAACATGAAATCAATGATGATAGCACCGAAAGAAGTCCTCTTCTATGAATACAGAGCTCAGGAGGAAAAGTGAAGACGAGATCTTTCAATTAGTTTCGCAAGAGAAGGCTTAGAGGCCGAAATCTTTGAATACTTAGAAATTCTTCTAAGTCAGAAGAAATCGTAAGCTCGGGAGGAGGAGCGACAGTGGCCGTTGGATTGAGCACCATGAAGAATCTGGACTGTTGGATCAGAGTCCATACATGAGGAACGAGTGCGCAGAAGAGGAGACTATATCTCGGGCGTTAGATCTGAGCGCGTGGACCAACCGTCTTTGGATCAAGAGGTAAGTGCACGAGCTTTAATTCCTTTAGAGTGCACAGGAGAAGCAAAAACTCATGAAGTCCAAAATCACGAGGAAATCCTAGCCATTGGTGCTGGGAAGGACATGTGGCAATAGATAAGCAGATTCACAGAATCACAAATCGGAAGAACTGCATCGAGCATCACGAGACAGGAACTTGCGAAGTCCGAGTTCACGATTTGATCTCGACTGTTGGATCATGGAGAGATCTGGACCATTGATCTGATGCAAGCACAAGTTTGGGAATCAAAAGAAGGGATGTGAGCCAACTTTCGACATCATGAAGTGCGTAGTCACGAAACATGAAGAGGAGATATCGGCCGTTGGATCATGGATAGATCTGGACCGTTGATCTGGCAAGCATAGAGTCGGGGTTCAAGTTTTGGAATAAAGGGACGAGTTGATTTCCAAATTCCTGAAACATGAAGTCATGAAGCGCTCGGGAGTTGGGGCCCAGGCCCTAGCTGGAGGTTACATCGGTGGAGAATAGGGGAAGGAGCTAGCACTCACTAGACTCTTAACTTGGAGTTTGGGAGTTGGAAGAGTTAGCTGACTCACAGCAGAACCTCTGACATCGCGAGTCGTGAAATATGGAAGTGCGAAGAAGAGATCTAGACCATCGATCGAGGAATGTCATGGGCCGTTGATCTGGCATGACAAAGTTTGGAGTTTGGGAACTCGGACTTTGAAGAATGGAGGAGACCTAACTCGCGAGATCGTGAAACACAAAGTCGCATAGAACCTTTTTGGTTAGCATGTGGTCATAGCATGTGGACATATGAAGAGGAACTTGCACCCGATGCTAGTTCGTGCAGGTGAAATTCACAAGGAGCTTCTTCGAGAAGACCTCCTATAACTGTCGGAGAAGCTCAAGTGTAACAAATAAGACGGAGGGTAGCACTGCTAGAGAAGCCAAAGAATCTTAGGATAACATCACTGATGATGAACATACTGAGGTATTTTCCAAAGAATTCAAAGAGCTTCAGGGTGATTGCCAGAGGAGCTGAAGAGTCTCGAGATAATTGCTAGTGGAATGAAGACTCATCATAGAGACAATTGAAAAATGGAAAAGTGTCGAAGATTGTAATTACCAGAGAGTACGAAGAGTTGCGTGCATGATATGACAGAGGACTTGGCATGATAAATATATGCATAATAGATAAGAGAAGGTGGTATTCAATTGTTATTCATGTGCATAGAAGGGAATGATGAGGTGCGCATGTAGAGACATAGCATAAGAACATAAAGCGCAAGATGATGCAAGCATGAATACATTGATGCAGGAAGAGAAGAGTAGTATAGAAGAACAATTATGAGACTGGAAATCCATTGACAAATACTGTATCACTATAATAAATTGCAGTAACAAAGTTTTATATCTCAGGGTGGTAGGGAGGTGCTAGGGAGGACTATTGTCCTCAAAGTTTCAAGTGGGTGCTTGAACACAGGGAGTTGTAGCTTCCATCTGGTTGCAACCAGAAAAAACCAAGGTGGTAGGGTGGTGAAAGGGAGAACCATTGTTCTCTATTATACAGGTTGGTGCCTGTGTGACTGGAAGTTGGTGCTTCCATCTAGTTGGTGATGGAACACTCAGGGAGTTGGTGCTTCCTTCTAGTTGGTGCTAGAGAAATCTGATAGTTGGTGCTCTCTGCAAGTTGTGGCTTGCTATTAGAGGTTGTAGCCTCATATTTGAGTTGGTGCTCAAAGACTGTGATGCACATGAAATTTGGAGCTTTATTGACATCCTAAGAAGAAGAGGTTTTCTCCCTTTATGGGTTTCCTCAGGAAAATCAGTGTGTCTGTGTATTCTGTGTGACTGATCAAATATTGTATATCTATGCATGTTAATTTATCAACAACACATTAAATAATAATCTAGAAAGATTTAGAAAATAACCTGAAAAGTTTCAATCTTATATATATATAACTGATTCACCCCCACCTCTCAGTTATTTTTCCAACATTTGCAAGGGAACAGACTGGGAAAAATGCACCAAACTCATGGTTTTCAGGACTAGAAAAAATGAGGATAAAAATTCGATTTTATTTGTTATATCTCACTATGGTTGCGATAGAGGTGGGTTCTCAAGAAGAAGGACAAGGCAACAATAAACGATTGTTTCTCTGGTCGCAGCAGTCACACGGAAAGATGTTCTGCAAGAGGATTTTGACCTAGGGACTCCTAGTATTGAAAATTCTTGATTGCAAGCTCCAAATAGTAAAAAAAAAATAAGGAATATCAGTGAAACCATGGCACCGAAACTTACCCATGAACGAGGAATGACAGAAGCACAGCTCCAAACCACGCAAACTGCAACAATAGGTCCAACTGCGGATGCAGGACCCCAACCTTGCAAAGTTGAAGCAAACAACAACAAGCAACAAGCAACAAACCAGTGAACAAGCACCAAGAGTTTCAGTTGCAGCCGCAAGACCTCAACTTTGCAAAGTTGAATCAAACAACAACAAGCAACATTGAACAAACCAACGAGCAACATCAATCAGTGAACCAGTAATGCCGGTGAAGAACAATATTGCCCAAATTCACTGCAGACAAAACTTTATCCAAAAATCGAAGGAAACTGTATTGTAACACACCTGTTGAGCAAACATTTAAGGCTATGAGGTCTGTTAGGTAAACACTTAAGGCTGTCAGAACCATCGAAGGACCTTGCACTGTGCAAACATTTAAGAAATAATGCAGTGTGGCATGCCTGTTTACGTACACAATAATGAAAATGCATCTCTAAGTACGCAAAAATAAATAAAAATAAATAATAATAATAATAATATAATGGTTCGAACAATGGATACTATGCAAAAAAAAATTACTCAGAGGACAAAGTAATATGAATTCAACTAATAAAAAACTGACTATGCTCAAAACTTTGGATATCTAAACATTTCAATATGAATAGTACAAATTCAAAA
>JZKD02S1649145.1:125074-138152 GCA_000966675.3 Picea glauca | reverse complement strand
AAAAGACACCAAATTTATTTGAATAACCTCTTCTGATCTTAACCCACACAAATAGCATTCAAATCTGACTTTATAATTCACCATTTATCCATTCCAAGAGGTTTCATTGCATTCTGATTCAAAAATTTCTGATCTAGGCAAAAATTCGCTCATTCTGGCAGTTACAGGCTTTCGGTGGTTAACTAGAAAGCTTCTGTGTGAATTAACCACCGAAAACGCAGCTTTCGGTGGTTAATGAACAGTCATTTTGTTCGCCTAAACCACCGAAAGTCAAAATTTCCAGCAAAAATTGCCTTTGGGAAAAATCAATTTTCTCAGCAATGGAATATCCGTTTCGCACGTTCCAATAGTCGATCGGCATATACAGATCGTAGGCTTTCTAATGGTACAATCAGATTTGGATTTGGAGCTAGGGAAGATAGTCAAAATTTCCCTACAAGATTAGGCATATTTCCTTCAAAAATGCTGGTGCGTTTTTTAGAGTTAACAGAAGGAACCCCTGCTCCAAGGGAACCTTTTGTTTTTCCTTCTTATGGAAACATTATTCCTCCTCACATCGCTACTTTGAGCCTTCCAAGTCTCACTATTGGATTACCGGTATGGTTGTTTTCCACTCAGGTAATCCCAAATCCAGTTAGTGCTTCAGTCACCAGAACTTCCCCTCAAGAGCATCAACCTCATGTTGATCCTTCACCATCTTCACCAGTAAGGTCTTCTTTTCCTTCTTCACTTGCAATGTCTCCTTCCCTCTCATCTTCTTCGTCGGGTGAAAGTTCTGAAGCTAGTAACTCGATGACTAAGAAGAAGAAGAAACGAAAGATTAAGAAGAAGAAAGATAAACAAGGGTCAAAGCTTCCAACCATTGTCAAACATGTTAGAAAACAACCAGTTATTGTTAATCATGTTGGGAGTGTTAATGATTTTAATATCACCCAAAAAACTCGTAAGCCCAAGTACCCTTGCAGGCTTTTTAAGGATAGCCATCTTCTTAAAGAATTCCCTGGTCTATCCAAGGTTATAGAAGCATGGTCTACACATCCTCACCAACCCATGTCGTTAGCCTCTGAACAACATGTTGATGACCCCCCATCAACCAGTCACGATACCATTGGGAAGAAGAAAAGTAGAGTCAAGTTCCCGTGCATGTTATGAAAAGGGAGTCATCTCACTCACCTTTTCCCTTGTATGGATGAAGCCTCGAAATTACTTGAAGACATAGATGTTTTACAACCTCAACTTCCAGCTGCTTATTGGAAGCTTTCTCTCAACCCACCTGTAGTTGATGGAATGATCAATCTGGTTCCCCTGTTAGTCAGTTCAGTTGATCAAGTGGTCAATCTGGTCACATCTTTGGATGAACCAGTAGACCAAGTGGTTGATCCAATCCCATCCTCAGTCAACCCCACTCTCTCGTTAGAGAGTGAAACCCAAGCGGTCGATCTGTTTCCACCTGTCGACCCCATTCTCCCCCTAGAGAATAAAACAAAAGTGATTGATCTGATCTCTCCATCGGTCGATCCTACTCTCCTGTTAGAGAGTAAACCCGATACTTCCCACATTTTTCTCATTGATACAGACTCTGCCGTGTCGAGGGGTATTCCTCCATCTCTCGTAGGACCTCCTCCAAGTAATGAGGCCATCCATTTTGATTGGGGTGTGCTAATTGGACCTCGTCTTCCCTCTTACATTCCTTTCCAGATTACAGTACAGGTTTGTGGTCGGGAAGTTCACCAAACGTTGATAGATGAAGGTTCGTTTGTTAGTATTTTTTCCTCTATTACTTGACAAGCGTTGGGTTGTCCTCCACTTGCGTCGGTTACGCAAACAGAAGAACTAGTCAACCTTTAGGGACCCTTCCTCAATTTCCTGTAACTCTGGGAGGGAAAACTATCTTTATTGACGTTATGGTAGTCCAAGACCCCTTGTATTTTGCTTTACTCCTTGGGCGATATTATGTCTATGCCATGAAAGATATTGTGTCTACTCTTTTTCGTGTGATATATTTCCCTCACGATGGACGGGTTGTGACTGTTGATCAACTTTCATTCATTGACCCTGACTGGATTGCCTCCCTAAATGGTTCTTGGATGCAGATAGTATTGCCCCTGCCGTAAGTCAATTATGTGACGTTGTCGCCCATGGCTTCAATTTCTGATGACTTAGATCCAGTAGTTCACATGGTGATCTCTTCGATAGGTTTGTTAGAGCCTGATCTCTTTACTCCTGTCGCGACACTCGACATGGTGTCCTTCCAGGGTGTGTTTCTTCTTTCCAGTGAAGACCTCTTGGAAGCCATGACCGAGTTTTGTCCCTTGACATGGTGTCATTCTAGAGCATTGTCCTCTTAGAATCCATGATCAAGAAATGAAACCACTTTCGAGGATAGTTTTTGCGTCTCTGAGGCAACCTCGTTAAAAAATGAAACAGAGGTCGTTGAGCATGATTTTATGATTTCAAGCTCGTTAAAAAATGAAACCAGACTTGAGCATGGTTTTCTGATTTCAAGCTCATTAAAAAATGAAACCACTTACGAGGATAGTTTTTGCATCTCTGTGGCAACCTCATTAAAAAATGAAACAGAGGTTACGAGCATATTTCTTGTTTCTATGTCAAGCTCGTTAAAAAATGAAATAGTTTTCCCCCTCTCTATTTGAGTCAAGTCCTTCGTTTAGTATTTGAAGATTCTTTTCCTTCGCCTTTGTCATCGAATGAAACAAATATTGGGGGGAAATACTTCCAGCCTCTAGACTTCATGCTGAAGTAGAGCTGCTAGTTTCTTAAGCTGGGGCTAAGTACCAATCTTCCATGTGTTATGCATTGGGACATTGCAAGCATAGTTTTCTATGGTTCAAGCTTGTGTAAAAATGAAACCACTTACCTCAAGCATAGTTTCCTCTGGTTCAATCTTGTGTAAAAATAAAACCAGGTCCAAGCATAGTTTTGTTTTGTTTTAAAGCTTGTGTAAAAATGAAAAAAATCCCGAGATTAGTCTTTGTTCTTTCTCATGCTCGTAAATACATGAGAATAAGTTACCGAGCTTAGTATTTGTTCTTTCTCATGCTCGTAAATCAATGAGAATGTAACCGAGTATACTTTTATCACTTTTTTGGGATCAACAAGGTTATACGAAAAAGGAACCCCCTAGAGTCCTCGTTAAGCTCTTTTCAGACTCTCTAAACATGAAAAGATAGTCGAGCGACCTTGCTATTTTCATGCTCGATAAAGTATTTGAAGTAAGCGTCTGGTGAGCGATAATTTATCTTTTTTTCGATCTCATCCAAACTATTTTACGAAAAAGGAACTAAGAGAGTTCTTTTTTAAGTGTTTTTCAAAACTCTATAATCTTGAAAAACCTTTGATTTTTCTAGCTCTGGACTCGTTAAACAAACATTGACAGACCCGTGATGGGACCGAACCACTCCTTCTTAGGGTTCGTTAAACATACTTCGAGGGACTCATCCAAAGGATGATCTTACATCAACAAGAATATGTTATCCTCCTCAAGCTTGTGTAAAAATAAAGAGGTACTTGCCAGAAATGGTGGGGGAAAATTTGGGAAAGGGATATGTTTTCATCTTCGTATTGATTGGCAGTAAGTGTCACTCTTGAACATGACACCCCCTATTCATCATTTAAATCCAGTTTGGGAAATCCATTTGTCTCTCATTTGATTGATTACAAGGTCATTCCCTATGTTGTCTTTGAGTCAATGTTGCCAAATCATTGGTCGTGTCGTTCATATGTTCAAGAGAAGTCCATCTGAAACCTATATTGAGTCGGCCATCTGAAGTTATCCATTCTCTTTGTGTCAGCCTTCCCTGTGTCCAGTCCAATTCACATCATACTTTGTTTCACCTTCAAAATATGTTACTCATTTCATGTCATTGATGGGGGATACATCAAGGCTCTCCTGTGATGATTTTTGTTCCATCGACTTCGTATCATTATCCGGAATCAAGACTTAGAATTTTTTTGGTACCTTGGAGCTTGCATGCCTCAATGGTAGGTTTCCTCGCTTTCGACAGTGGGTTTACATCATTGGCCCATGATCAAAAGATTCCATTGGATGTTCGACTTCAACTCATTTATTCACACTCAATGGATTGTACTATGGTACCTTGGGAGTCATTGACATTAATGGTGATTTCCCTCGCACTTGTTAACATTTTCATCAATGACCAGTAATCAAGTGGTTTCTACCATGTTCGACTTCAACACATGTAATCACATGGTTAGATTCGTACTTTGGGCGACGAGATTGAAGACCCTGGATATCATATTTGTGATCCAGGTTGCGATGGAGTATGTATAATTTGCGACACATAGATCCATTGTGTATGTCTTGTGGCTATGTCGTCTTGATTTGAAAATTTCCACATAGATCCACAGTGTATTTCGGGTGGCTATGCTATATTTTGACGGCATGGATACACAGTGTATGATTGGTGGCCATGACCCAGGTCTACAATGTTATCCATCTATGATCTGAGTATGGGAATGCCTACCTCAGAAATGATATATATGATATTTTGCAGATGCTTGGTTGTTCGCAGGATTTTGATTAGGTGTGCTCCTGGTTCTCGACACACACATGCAGCTTACAAAGTCTATCGATTGTCACTGGTTCCAACCTCATACTTTGGGGGGGATTTTTTTACCCATGATTTTGGTCATCATGATGATGAATTGATGATGGTGTACTCAGGCTCTTCATAAGAACTTTCTCCTGAGAAAAAGTTATTTTCATCTCTTCCAGAAAACTCATTTTTGAATACTGTTTGCAGGCTACTAGTATATTTGCCTGCGAGAATGCATGATTCTCGCAGGCTGCCTTAAGCCAGGGTGCACCTATGGATTTATCCAATAGAACCTACATTTATAACAAAAAACAAAAGTCATGTCAATCATATTGCACCCACAAAAAATATTATATCTCAAAAAAATACAAAAACATTGAAATATATAAAATCCAAGATCACATTTACCCATCGGGCCATATGCCTCTCTCGAGGGGAGGGGAAGCTCTGAAATTTGGTGTCTACATAAGGCAAGTCCTCTATCCTAACAACTTGATGGCATGACTATGAGGTGAATCCAAGTCCATAGAAATTTGGATGTCTTCCCCCTAGTACTCTTCCCATGTGTTTCTGTTAAATTTAGAGTTGTTATTAGGTTCTTTTTAATTCTTCTAGAGAATTTCCAAAACAACAGGATAAGTAGGATCACTAAAAGAAACACAATCACAAGGTACACAACATTTTATCTCGGGAAACCCTCATGGGGGAGAAAACCCAGCAAAAACTTCCTCAATAATAGATGGCCAATACAATGCTAAGACTCAAGACCAAACCACCAAGAATAGACTAGTACTGAGCATGAGCCTCTCTCTCATTCTTCTTGCAACTACAAATACCTTCAAAATATTTGCACTAGAAGTGTGAGTGAGTGTGTGAACAAATGAGGTGCCATCCTCACTTATAAATACTATTCATGAGGTGTTAGGGTTATGTCTCTTCACTTAGTAGGGTCGACTTCTTCCAAGAGTGGTTAGAACCACTTTATAAACCCTAGGTTCCGAATTTACAAATACCACCATATAAATATGGTTTGACCAATAAACAAAAGGGGATTTGGTCTTATACAATACCCGGCATGATCAATCCAAAAAAGGGGATTTGATCTATAAGATAATAACTCAAATATAATTAGAATATTCTTCGAAGTTACAATATTTCAATACTCCCCCTTAAAGAGAAGGATATTCTACTAAAATAACCCAATACAACATCAAGAGGAAAGAGAGAGGGAAACAACATCATTAGCATCTAGAACATTGACTGGCATATCTACAAATCATCGAAATTTTTTCTCATCATCAATATCATCATCGTTCACAGCATGGAGCTCGAGTAGCATCATCATCATTTCTCACAACATGGAGTTGGAATAGCATCATCATCATCATCGCTCACAACATGGAGCTATAATATCATCATCATCAATAGCATGAAGCTGAAACATCAAAATTAATTAGCATAACACTAAATTGAAAATATTACCAACCTGAGGTTGGTACATCATCATCAACAGCATGAGGTTGATACAACAACGGCATCAACAGCACGAGGCTGAAACAACAACATCAGCAGCATGAGGTTGAGACAACAACATCATTAGAAAAAGGCTGATACAACAACGTCATTAGCATGAGGCTAAGACAACAAAATCATCAGCACGAGGCTAAGACAACAACATCATCAGCACGAGGTTGAGACAAAAGCATCATCAGCATGAGGATGGGACAACAACATCATCATCATATGGAAACAGAATGAGGCAGGTGCAACAACAACATTTTGTGGTACTCTAACAGACCCTCCTTACCGAACCTTCAGAATCTACCCAATAATCATAATATTCCCTAGGATATATAATCCTAATGGAGCTACCATGTGGTACTCTAATAGACTGTCCTTACCAGACCTTCGCGATCTACCCAGGTGTTATCAATCTATAATTTCTCAGACTGAGGAAGAAGTTGATGGAGGTAACTACAAAACCACTTTGGAGTCTAGGGTCTAACCCTCCTAGACTCAGAGAGGGATCTCTCTATAATATTTAGCTTTGTTTGTTGGAAATTTTAGGCTAGTTATGATAATGCGAGGTTTGGTTTTTTGAATCGTTGGTTGGGATAGATAATATGGGCCATTGGGAAAATGGATTCAAAGAGGTTGTGTTCAATCAAGACAGGTTATGCAGGAAACATTACAGGTTAGGATAGGCACTTTGTCGGATTCTTAAGATTTTTGAGTGATGTGAAAGGAAATTTGAGAAGATAAGATTGTACCAAAGGAATCAAGAATTTTGGGACTGACCTTCTAGAAGAAAACATGGAAATTATTCATAGCCAAAGGTAGAGTGTACATTTAAACAAATCCTTCTCCTAACCTTCTACTGAATAATTCAAAAGTTATGGATAATAGCTGGAAAAAAGTGAAAACACATATACAAACATAGATGCACTTCACCAACATAAGTGACATGCGAATCCTGTAATTACATATGTATTACTGAAATTTGATCAAAAGGGGATCTGCGATCTTCTTTAAAATGTTTATCCTATCCTACGTGCAGGTCCCAACCCATAATACTTCGAAATGGGAAGTATTTATCAATTGTTTACAAAGGATCGTGTCATAAATGAGTAGGATTTATTTTAAGAAAGATATAAACTAACTATTACAATCATAGAGGTTTTTTGAGATTCATTCATATGTATGGCACTATTTTGATGGGATCTATGGGCGATATGTGCCTTTGAATCCGATCTCTATGCCATTTGTTCTTTTGACTTTTTTCTCTCATGAAATTCTGAAAAATAGGGTCCAGTAATATCTTCAAATATCTCAATATACGATAGATGTGTAAAATATGGGGAGGTTTTTGTATATCATCTTGTTTAAAAATAAAAACTCTCTCGATTTTCTTAAATTCATCTCCAGATGTCCGAGATATGAGTTTGAAAAATATGTGTAAAACAAGAAGAAAATAAATCCTGAAAATAGGCCCCAAATATGCTCTTGATTCTCCTAATCCGTGACACTTGTAGAAAAAATGAAAGAGGTTATTTTTCCTTGGTTTGTATTAAGAAAAAACCTCTTTAGGGTTCTAAAAATTTTCCCTAGTTATCCTAGAAATATCCTCGGAATATGACTGATCAAAAATAGTTTTGGGAGGAAGAAAGTGGTTACGTATAGGATGACATGGGGACAAGTGTCAAATAGGATATGGGATGAGTGGATGCGGGAGTGTAAGTGGTAGGAAGAAGGGAATCATAGGTGGAGAGGTGGACGGTATCAAGAATGAGGAGACATGTGGTGTGTGGTGAGAGGGGGAAGTAGATAGGGAGGTGAGGTGTAGGGAGATTTGTCAGAGAGGTGGGTGAGGTGATAGGCGGGAGAAAAGGGGTATGAACAGGCAAGTGGGTGTGTGGAGGAAAGGTGTAAGCGGGGGTGTAGGTGGTATTGGATCTGTGGTTTGGTAGGATTATGGAGGGGGGGTATGTGGTAAGAGGATTTGAGAGAGGGGGTCTGAAATAAAATGGAGGCACCACATTAGGTGGGGCTAGTGCCAAGGAAACTGCTTTTCCAAACCCCCCCATTGTTAAAGGAATAAAGTTCAAGGGGGTCTAAAATGAAATGAGGACCGTCGATATGGGTGCTGATGGATGTTGTTGATGGAGACTAGTGCGATGATTACCCACTATGTGACAAAAATTCATGTATGCTTGCAACTTAGGATAAACATTATGCGCTGAGTAGCAAAAATTTGTTTTTTTAATCTTTCTATAAATAATTTACAACATGGAATATTATTTTCAACCCCACAATCACTGAAGAATGAATATCAGTCATCATGAAGAGTTACCTTATAAAAATTATAGGACCCTAACATAGGCTCCAATTGGGGATGAAATCCTCCCTGTGAGATGCCAAGAACGTCATAGACTAAGTAGCCTGATCCATTGGGTTGTTTCCAAAACCTGTAACCTGCTTTGACCTATGAACTTCAAACTGTGACCTACTTCAACTAAACTAAACCTACTTTCAAACTAAAAAATCAACATTGTAATTGCTCCAAACTAAAAATGAAACTCTGAAAGTGAAATTGAAATGTAATGAAAAAGGTGCTTGCCCAGCATGATTATTTGCACACCAAAAATATGTCCGTTGAAAAGATGTTTACCTCGTAAACTGTAATATACCAGATATAAAATATATGCAGAACAGAAATAAAATGCTAATAATGGCATAATAACAACAATATAACCAGAACATTCACCACAATAACACTAAAATGATATAAGAATAACAACAGAAATAACACTTTGAATATGGAAGCAATGTTCACGGGCCTCTTTGAGGGGGCAACCTCCAATTGAGCAGAGCTCTATTACAATAATATCCAAGCTAGGGTTATCATACCCTCGACTCCTATTTATACTAAAAAGAAGCATCTAGAAGAAGATCCTTCTAGAAGCGGAAGCTTCTATTAGGTCTTCTTACATCCTCCTTATTCTATTTTATTGAAAGGCCTTATTAATATTGACCTTTATTACATCCAAATATATTGTTCTACCTATGTGCGGGTGAGGACCCTAACATGTTCGCCCCCTTAAAAACAGCCTTGTCCTCAAGGCTTGAGATGAGGAAATTTCTACATAATGGTAGTTGGTTCCCAAGTGGCGTCTGCTGGAGTTGTATCTTTCCACTGGACTAGCACCTCCTTGATGGTTCTCTGACGTAGGCGATTCTCACGCTGGTCCAAAATTGCTTCTGGTTGTAGCCAAATGGATCCTTCTTCAGCTAACTCTGGAAGGTTGGTTTGAACTTGGCACTTAGCTCCAATCACCTTCTTTAAGCATGAAACATGAAAAACAGGATGTAGCTTCGAATGGCTGGGAAAAGATAACTAATAGGTGAATTGTCCCACACGCTTGAGCATGGTATAAGGACCATAAAATTTGGGCACTATCTTCTTACAATACTCATCCTTGAGGGAAGCTTTTTTGTAAGGTTGCATTCTAAGAAACACCTAATCCCCTTCTACAAATTGACATTCAGAGTGACCTTGATCTGCTTGTTGCTTCATGAAATTCTGTGCCATGACCAAATTCTCTTTGAGGGTACAGAGAATAGCCTCTCGAGTTGTAAGTGTTAGGTCAATCGCCTGGACCTTCGAGGCACCCGGTAAGTATGAGAGAACTGAAGGTGGATTCTATCCATATACTACTTCAAAAGGATTCATGCGTGTAGTTGTATGGTATGAAGTGTTGTACCACCATTCAGTTAGGGGTAACCATTAAGCCCACTGATTTTTCTTTTTCGAGGCAAAACACCTCAAATATGTTTCCAAACACTTGTTGAAAAATTATGTTTGGCCATCAGTCTAGGGATGATAAGATGTGCTAAGATGCAATTCGGTGCATTGTATCTTGAACATTTCTTGCCAAAAATTGCTTGTGAAAGTTGGGTCGCGATCAGAAACAATAGAGTGCGGAATGCCATGAAGCTTGAAGACCTGATCCATGAAAATTTGAGCCACCGTGGATGTTGTAAATGGGTTTTGAAGGGCGCAGAAATGAGCATACTTGGAAAGGCGATCAACAACCACCATGATGACGGATTTATTTCCCGATTTGGGTAAGCTAGTAATAAAATCCATAGAGATATCCTTCCAAATAGCAGGTGGAATTGGGAGCGATTGTAGTGTGCCCAGCAATTTGACTGTTTCTCCCTTGTTGTGTTGAAACATGTCACATTTGGCTACAAAATTATGAATGTCCTATTTCATACCATCCCAGAAAAAGGAACATTTGACCCTGTCATAGGTTTTGGTGAACCCGGAGTGCCCTTTTGTGGGTGTAGCATGAAGCTCAGAAACTACCGTGGATTTAAGCTTTGATTGTTTACTTAAATACAAACGGCCTTTGTATTGAAGTTCCAAATGGAGCCAAGAGTACCCTGGGGAAGTTGGAGCATGGACTGCAATTGTTGGATCAACTGCGAACTTTTGGGATCTTGTAGCCATTCCTAGCGAATGGCTTGGAGCCAATCTGGTACAATGAATGAAAGAGAAAAAAGGGATCCTTCATCTTCATATTTTCGGTAAAGTGCATCCGCAACCACATTGTATTTTCCTTTCTTATAAATGATCTCATAATCATATCCAAAGAGTTTGGTCACCCATTTTTGTTGTTCTGGGGAGGAAATGTGTTGTTCCATAAAATACTTGAGGCTTTGATGGTCTGTCTTAATTTGGAACCGTTGCCCCAATAGATAAGGATGCCACAAATCCATAGCATGCAGAATAGCCAACATTTCCTTTTCATAGATGGATTTTCCCATATTTGATGCAGGAGCATCGCCAACATCAAGTGAGCATGGGAAACGCCAACGCATTTTGGCATGTGATAAATTGTTTGAATGTTTTTGAAGTGGATACGCCAAACTTAAATGAGATAGTTAAAGAGAGGCATGCTTCTTGATTTGTAAATAGACCTTGAGTGTCCCGCTCTCATCTGTATTAGGTGAGGGAATTTATGTTAATGAATGTAAGTAGGTAGAATTGAATTCCTATACTAGACAGTTTTAGGAGCGAAGAGGGAAACGGGATATAGACACCCTCCCTTGTATTATTGTAACAATAAGCAGCATTATGATTATGAGAGAGCAGAGAGCAAGGAGAGAAGAAAAACTTTGTAGAAGAACCCATGTACAAAAATTTGGAGATTAATATATGAAGTTTGATTCAGAATCATGGCGTTCAAATACTTTATGTGTATGCATGATTGAATGTTCTACTCATGATTGTTTACTCTCTATTACACATTTGCTTTGATGTGTGAATGTATGATTTCATATTTAATGTCTGAAATATGAAGAGAGGGAGAGTGAAGAATGAGTTTCAATTGTTTCTCTGTCTGAGAAAGAGGTTTCCTGCAAGGAGTGCAGTGAATTTGTCTGCAAGGCATGCGTTGACAAGAGTCCAGAGTTCCATCTCTAAAATCTCAGAAGAGATAATGTTATTCTCATTCTCACAGAAGTGAAAATTGAGCACAGGATTCATGCAAGGAGTGCGCAGGCTGAGTGAAGTCTCAGTGTTTGCAAATTGAGTGAAATTGTTGGAAGACTGCTATCGCGGAGAGTGTACAGAGTCTAAGAGTCCAATACTAGGAATTATTGAGGAATTTCTGCAAGGAATGTGCACAAGAATTTTCCCCAAGGGACTTGGGAATTTTTCAATCAAGCTCAAGAGGGCCAGTGCTTGAAGTATTGGAAGGTGGTGCAACAAAGTTGTTTTGGAGGAGGACAAGTTTCGTAAGAAGAACACTTTGTTTCATTTCGCAGAAATCACCAAGGAGGAAATTGACGATCGGAGTTCTCCATGGAGAATTCACGAGGTCCTGGAAGCCGTCCGATCTTACAGGGGAGTGAGAAGGTTACGGAAGCATTCATCGAGCGTAAATCTTGGGAGAAAATGGGTCATTGAATCACTCGCAGAATCGGGTCTCGGGGATTTGTGAGTTGAAAGGTCGAAGTCTTTACATCAAAACTCGCGAGGTCACGAGGTGCAAAGTCCCGAGATAGCAAAGGAATATGAGAGCCATTCGCCGGAAGAAAGACACATGTCGCAAGATCACCCATATCGAGAACTCGAACATCAAAGGTTAGAAAGGGAGGTCATTCAACTTCGCAAGTGGTGAAGCTACGAAGTGGATCAGGGCCATCCATCGAAGGGGGACAGGTGTCAGAGATCAAAGGATCTCGCAAACTCGGAGGTTCGCCAGGTGAGAGCCAAAAATTTGGGTGCTCGAAGTAGCGAGAAGGGAATCCATGAAGTGTTGAGAGCTAGAATGAGGGACATGTGGTAGAACTGCATGGCGGGGCCCGGGAAGTGGACCAGTGGACACACGTCAGATATACAGAGGATTCAACACCCCGTTGACCTCTCGCATCTCGGGTACTCGGGAGAAAAGGGAATGAAGGTTTGAGCCTTTGACTCGCAAAGTCATGAGAAGTGAGAACGAGGAAAGAAAGGCCAAATCTCACCTCTCGAGGGTTCGGGAAAGAAGGTACAAAAGGTTGAACCTTTGAACTTGCGAAGGCACGAGAGGCGAAAGGCGCTAGTGCTTAGCCTAGCTGGTGGTCGCACAAGGAGGGTTATGAAAAAAGAAAGGGCTATCCCCATTTCGCAATCTTGGGTATCACAAGATTTGAGGGAAAGAGTCCGGAGCCATGACCCCCGAACTCGCGAGATTGTGAGCTGCGAGAGAGGACCAATGGGTTGATAAATTGCAGATTCCAACGAGGAGTTGAAAGAGTCGATCTGGCTCGAAGGGCATATAGATTGATTATGTGAGAAGATCTCGGTCTCGAGGGGCCAATAGGTCTACACCAAGTGGTATCAGAGCTTGGCTCTGTTTGTATACTTCAGATGGGGAAAGCGAGAAAAATTCACCATGCCGCCGAGAAGAAGAGACAAGAAAACGCATTATCCGCCAGAGGAGAGGGAAGTA
>JZKD02S1649145.1:90094-106169 GCA_000966675.3 Picea glauca | reverse complement strand
TCTCGAGTTGATTTCAGGCTAGATACCCTGCCTTTGCATGTGGATTGGACTGTCGACTGTCCCCCCAGAATTTAATGTTGTAAGTGGTAACCTTAGTGGTCTATCTTTTTAGGGTATTTTGTTACTTAAGTACAAAATCAGGGGGGTGATGAAGCTCAAACAAGACCAAAATATCAAGGGAAAAGGTAATATTTTGACCTCCAACTGAAAGGTTTCCCTTCCAACTTGTATGGCAACTTGGAAAAATTATCCTTTGGCATGAAAAAATAGATTAAAAATATTAAAAATTATTAATTTTTTTTTAAATTGCATATTTGGAATCTACACAGCCAACTCTATATGTTTCTGTAGATGCCAAACTGCATATCGGGATGTGTAGAGTCCCCTCCTAAAGTCTCAAACCGAAATACCAAGGACTGCTCCTCCAAATGTTGAATCCCAAAACCCAAAAAGGACCTAAAAAGGGTACAAAATGGGCTCACCAGCCTATATAGATACAAAAACTACACAAATACAGAGGCACCCATGGTGCCTCTAGAGCTCCACCAGCTATTGATGTCTTGTGTACATGTAGCTATTTGAGAGATACCCACAGGCCTTGGATGCATTGGTTGTGACTTCAGATAGTCACAACATTCAGGGATCGAAAGCCAAGGGAATCAAGTCAAACAACAAGCTTAAGGCTTAAGGGGAAAATTAAAAAAATCATCTGTCCAAGTGGACTAGAATGGGGCTCCCATGGACGAAATAAAATAGTAGTATTAACCTAGATGAAGAAAATAATCGCAATCACAAATTGGTTTTGGATGCACGATAGCTCATTTGAAAGGTATTGTCAAATAAATTCATTTTGGGGGCTCTGATTGTAATATGATATATCATATTACATATAATATATAAAACAAAGTGTGTTATATAATATATAACACAGAGTGTGTTATATATTATATAACACAGTTTGTTATATATTATATATAACACACAGTGTGTTATATACAGTGTATGTTATATATAACACATTGTGTGTTATATATTATATAACACACATATAATATAACCCACAGTGTGTTATATAATATAACCCACAGTGTGTTATATAATATGTTATATATTATATAACACACAGTGTGTTATATATTATATGTTATATGTTGAATGTTATATATAACACACTATGTGTTATATAACACACAGTGTGTTATATATTATATAACACACTATTATATAATATATAACACACACACTATGTGTTATATAATATATAACACATAGTGTGTTATATATTATATAACACACAATGTGTGTTATATATTATATAACACACACACTGTGTGCTATATAATATATAACACACACACTGTGTGCTATATAATATATAACACACTGTGTGTTATATAATATATAGCACACTGTGTGTTATGTGTGTTATAAAATATATAGCACACTGTGTGTTATATAATATAACACATAGTGTGTGTTATATAATATATAACACACTGTGTGTTATATATTATATAACACACACTGTGTGTTATATATTATATAACACACACACTATGTGCTATATAGTATATAACACACGGTGTGTTATATAATATATAGCACACTGTGTGTTATATAATATATAACACATTGTGTGTTATATATTATATAACACACAGTGTGTTATATATTATATAGCACACAGTGTGTGTGTTATATAATATATAACACACAGTTTGTTATATATAACATAACACACTGTGTGTTATATATTATATAACACACTCTGTGTGTGTTATATATTATACAACACACTGTGTGTGTTATATAATATATAACACACACACTGTGTGTTATATATAACATAGCACACCGTGTGTTATATATTACATAGCACACCGTGTGTTATCTATTACATAGCACACCGTGTGTTATCTATTACATAGCACACCATGTGTTATGTTATATATAACACACAGTGTGTTATGTTATATATAACACACTATGTGTTATGTTATATATAACACATTGTGTGTTATATATTATATAACACAAAATATTATATAACACACAGTGTGTTATATATTATATAACACACAATGTGTTATGTTATATATAACACACAGTGTGTTACATATAACATAACACACAGTGTGTGTGTTATGTTATATATAACTCACAGTGTGTTATGTAATATATAACACAGTGTGTTATGTATTATATAACACACAGTGTGTTATGTATTATATAACACATTGTGTGTTATATAATAAATAACACACTATGTGTTATGTTATATATAACACACTGTGTGTTATATATTATATAACACACAGTGTGTTATATATTATATAACAGACTACTGTGTGTTATATATATAACAGACTACTGTGTGTTATATATATAACAGACTACTGTGTGTTATATAACACACATTGTGTTATATAATATATAACACACAGTGTGTTATATAGTATATAACACACAGTGTGTTATATAATACACAGTGTGCCCCATGTTCGCTTTTTGTTGGCGATGTTTGACGTTGGCGATGCTCCTACATCAATGTTATATAATATATAACACACTGTGTGTTATATACTATATAACACACTCTGTGTTATATACTATATAACACACTCTGTGTTATTATTATATAGTATATAACACACAGTTTGTTATATAGTATATAACACGCAGTGTGTTATATAGTATATAACACACAGTGTGTTATATAATACATGGTGTGCCCCACGTTCGCTTGTTGTTGGCGATGCTTGACGTTGGCGATGCTCCTGCATCAGTGTTATATAATATATGACACACAGTGTGTTATATAACACACTGTGTGTTATATACTATATAACACACTGTGTGTTATATAACACAGAGTGTGTTATGATGTAGGAGCATCATGAACACGTCAAGCGAGCCAGCGCGAGAGCAGAGGACAGCTGGACAAGCCAGCGGATTTCTTTTTGAATTTCACTTTGGAATGGTTGCGCCAAACATTAATGTATTGATTTGATGAAGCGCACTTTGTATATTGTAATGGACCTTGAGCCTTTAAGCTCACGTCCTTAGGTAGATGAGGCATTTAATTTAAATTAATGCTGGTAGATAGGAATTTAATTGTAGATTTGATAGCTTTAGAATCTAAGAGGGAAACGGGATATAGACACCCTCCTTTGTACATTGTATGATGACACTGGAGAAGTTAGAACAGGAGCAAGGAGAGAAGAGCAGCAGAGAAATTGTGTGCAGAACCACCATGTACAGATATTGAATTAATAGAAAAGCTTTGATTCAATTCCATGGTTGTGTTATTCTCTGTGTATTGTTCATATCATGCTTATGAGTATTTGCTTCTGGTTATGCACTTTATTTGATATGTTGTGTATGTGATTTCATGGTTGATTTGAAATTAGAGAGAGAATGGATGAATGAGTTTCAATTGTTTCTCTAAGTGAGCCAGAGAATTCCTGCATGGAGTGCAGTTGAATTTGTCCGCAAGGAGTGCGTGACTGCAGGGTTCAATTAGAGCAAGCTTTTGTCTCCATTCATCTTAGAAGTGCAGATTTGGGACCAGAGCCGTGCAAGGCGTGTGCAGGCTGGACAAAGACTCAGAGTTGCGATTCTGAGCGAAAGGGAAATGAGACTGCTGCTGCAGGTTAGTGTGCAGAGTCGAAGCTTCAACACTTAGTCCTGTTCGAGGATCTGCCGCAAGGAGTGCATGCAACAAGTCCTCATAAAGACTTGTGAAGCGAGGACCAACTCAGGAGGAATAGGTCTACAGTTCACTGAAGGAGAACATCAGGGAAGTTGTGGAAAGAGAGAAGCTCCACAGGTTGGCGAGTGGTTGAACAAGTCTTCACGGAGGAAGCGTTTGAGTCATCTCGCAGGAAATATCAAAGGGAGGACGGACGGTTGAAATCTCCTGGAGAGATTCCACGAGAACCCGAGGACCGTCAGATCTTGCAAAGGGGCGCGGAGATTTCAACGTGAACATTTAGAAGTTCGAAGTTCAGGAGGAAGTAGTGTCGTCGATCTGGGTTCATAGGAACCATCAGATTTGCACGTGCCATCGCATATCGACATATCGCGAATTGAAGCACCAAGTCGTTGGAACGGGAGTGACGATATCGCGATCCGCGATATCCCGATAGGATCACAACCGCTGATCGTGAGGACGCGTGTCAAGGAATCCCATCTAATCGGGGTTCTCGACGACAGAGAACACTTGTATGTCGAATTCGCGATCCGCGATATCCCGACGGTGATGTGGCAGTGTGGGACCCCGGGAGCTAGCGGAGTACAGGTGACATTGTATCGGAGGGTCGGTACATCAGGGCTCGGAGTTTGGAAATTCAGAGTGTCAACATCGAGAGTAGCGATATCCCGATAGGGAAAACTCCGATAGTGGAAAAGGAGAAATTCAACGATTGACCCATATCGGGGTTCGGGGACTCGTGAGGCATAAGGCACGTGAGCATAGAATTCGTGATATCGTGAATTCCGATTTTCTAACTGTTAAGGGAGATCAGTGGAGAGTGTTGTGGGTGAAGAATTCCCGACGGAGAATTAGAGGAGCATTGACTCTCTTCGAGCCAAAGATTAGAGAAGGTCCTGGTGAGAGAGATCGTTCTCCGAGGAGCGGGGAAGGTTGCGTCAGAGTGGTATCAGAGAAGGAATAGTCCTTTGCTTTCTACAACAAATAAGGAGAAGGAGTAAATACACTATGCCACCCAGAAGAGAAAGACAATCACCTGACCCAGAAGACAGGGAGGTGAGAAGAAGAGGTAGGCCGGCGGGACAGCTACTTCGATTATGAGGAGGTCGAAGAGAACAAGAAATTCAGACATGTTGTCACCCGGTTGAAGGGACATGCAACATTATGGTGGGACGAGCTTCAGGCAGACAGACTTTCCAAAGGTAAGTAGAAAATTAAAAGTTGGGACCGAATGATTGCTAAGATAAAAGCAAAATTTATCCCAAGGGATTATCAAATCACATTGTTCAGGTGAATGCAGAACCTGAGGCAGAAGTTGATGATGGTGAAGGAATACACCGAAGAGTTTTATAAGCTCAATATCCGAGCAAGTCATCGGGAAAGCGATGATGAGAAGGTGGTGAGATACCTGAATGGCCTAAGATACGGAATTCAAGATGAATTGAGCATGGTTACCATCCGAACAGTTGAGGATGCCTACCAGATGGCCCTGAAAGTCGAAGAGAAGATGAGCCGAAAGCAAGGACAGCGAGGGCAAGGCAGGAGTCAGCCCAGAGGCAAGGCAGTTGCCCAGGAGAAATTCCAGAAGCCCAAGGAGGAGTGGAAAAGACCTCAAGGTAAGGTTGAGAAAGGTGGAACCTCACAACAGAGGCAGTGATATGTTGAGCCGAGAGGACATCAGAATGATCAGCGAGGTGATTATGTTGATGCAAATACTCTTCCTCGTACTAGAGGTCGAGGTAGAGGAAGAGGTGGAGTGATCACATGTTTTACATTTGGGAAGAATGGGCACAAGTCATTCGAGTGTCCAGAGAAGAAGAAGGACGGTGGAGAAGCTCACATCACTGAGGCGCAGAGGCATGATGTTGAGAATGAAGATGCAGACGGCGGAAGGTCACTTGGAATGCATAAAGTCCTTTTGACACCTGAGAAGGAGGTAGAAAATCCAGTGTAAAGGAACCGACTGTTCAGGACAGCTTGCACAACTAGGGACAGAAAATGCAAGGTCATTGTGGACAGTGGAATCACTGACAATCTCATTTCGACCGAGATGGTGGAGAAATTAGAGTTGGAAATGACTGATCACCTGAGTCCATATAAAGTATCATGGCTACAAAAAGGACATCAGGTGAGTGTCACTAAACAATGTTTAGTTGAATTTAAAATTGGGGGATATAATGATAAAATTTTGTGTGATGTCATTCCCATGGATGTATGTCATTTGTTATTGGGTAGACCATGGCAGTATGACAGAAATGTGGTTCATGATGGAATGATGAACACATATACCTTAGAGAAGAATGGGAGAACCCATAAGTTGCTTCCGATAAAAGATAAGGAAGTGAAGCCAGAAGTAAGCAATACCATACTTCTCATGAGTGGGAAGGAACTTCTCACAGAGATGGAGAAGAAAGAAGATCCACAGTTCTTTGTGGTCAGGAAACCGAGGATTGTCCTGACTAGCACAAGAATGGACGACTTGCCAGATGAGATTCAGGAACTGCTGGAAGAGTTCGCTGATATCATAGTGGACGAATTACCTCATTCATTGCCACCATTGAGAAGTGTGAGTCACCACATAGACCTCATACCAGGAGCAAGTTTACCAAACAAGGCAGCGTACAGGTTGACGCCGCGAGAAAATGAAGAAGTCAAGAACCAGGTCCAAGATTTGTTGGACAAAGGATTGGTCAGGGAGAGCTTGAGTCCATGTGTTGTACCGACAGTACTGAGTCCAAATAAGGATGGAGGCTAGAGAATGTGTACAGACTCCAGAGCGATAAACAAAATCACCATCGGGTACATATTTCCACTGCCGATAATGGATTATCTGATGGATTGCCTGAGTGGGGTAAATTTATTTTCAAAGATTGATCTCAAGAGCGGATATCATCAGATTCGCATGAGAGAAGGTGATGAATGGAAGACAGCATTCAAAACAAATGAAGGTTTGTACGAATAGCTGGTCATGTCGTTTGTCTTGACAAACGCGCCGATCACATTCATGAGGTTGATGAATGAAGTCCTGAGGGAATTCATTGGGAAATTTGTAGTCGTATATCTGGATGATATATTGATCTACAGTAAAACGAAGGCTGAACATTTGAAACACTTGGCCATTGTGATGAAGAAGCTACAGCAAGAGAAGGTGTTGATCAATATGAAGAAGTCCTCATTTATGCAGACACAGCTCATCTATTTGGGGTTTGTCATATTGGCTAATGAGTTGAAAATGGATCCGGAAAAGGTAGAAGTGATCAAGAATTGGCCATCACCGAGAAATGTGTTCGAGGTGAGAAGTTTCCATGGACTGGCTAGTTTCTACAGAAAATTCATTAGGAATTTCAGTGGAATTAGCGCAGCGATGATGGACACGGTGAAGAAACGGCATAAAATGTTTCATTGGACAGTAGAGGCTGAGAAGAGATTCAATCTGTTGAAGCGAAAGATCACAGAGCAACCAGTGTTGGTGTTGCCAGACTTTTAGAAGACATTTCAGGTGAAATGTGACGCCAGCAGATATGCTATAGGAGCGGTCTTAAGTCAGGAGGACAGGCCAGTTGCATATTTCAGTGAGAAGTTGGATGAAGCCAAACTGAAGTACTCCACGTATGATAAAGAGTTTTATGCCATCATACAAGCATTGAAGAAATGGAGGCATTACTTGATCCAAAAGGAATTTGTACTGTACAGTGATAATCATGCATTGCAGTTTGTGAGTCAGCAGGAGAAGCTGAATCAGAAACATGAAAAATGGGTAGAGTATATGCAGAATTTCACATTTGTGATTAAACACATTTCAGGAACTGCTAACAAAGTGGTTGATGCTTTGAGCAAGAAATGTTTGTTGTTGCAGGAGTTCTGAGTCAAAACATTGGGTTTTGAAAACCTGAGGGACATGTATGCAGAAGATGTAGATTTCGGGGAAGCATATGAAGCAGCTGAGAATCCAGTTATCAGAGATCGGAGCCCATGGATAGACTACATGATCCAGGAGGGATTGTTGTTCAGAGGCAATCGACTGTGTATTCCGAATTTCTCCATGAGGGAGAACCTGCTAAAGGAGAAGCACAGCGGTGGATTAGCAGGACATTTTGGCCACGACAAAACATTCGCAAAGCTGAGCGAATCATATTTTTGGCCAGGCATGCGAGAAGTTGTCAAGAGGTTTGTTGACGGGTGTAGAATTTGTCAACATTCGAAGGGACGGAAGCAGAATGTCGGTTTTTATCAGCCATTACCCACACCGGAGAGGCCATGGGAGGCGATCAGCATGGATTTTGTTTTGGGATTGTCGAGGACGCAGAGAGGTGTTGATTCCATCTTTGTGGTGGTAGACAGGTTTTTGAAGATGGCACATTTTATTCCGTGTCAAAAGACTAGCGATGCGACCCACGTCGCAAACTTGTTTTTCAAAGAGGTTGTTAGACTTCATGGATTGCCGAGAAGTATAGTCTCGGACAGGGATACCAAATTCATAGGTCATTTTTGAAGGACGCTATGGAAGAAGCTAGGAACTAATCTTGCATTTAGTTCTGCGTATCATCCGCAGACAGACGGACAAACAGAGGTGGTCAACAGAAGCCTGGGAGATTTGTTGAGGAGTTTGGTGATAGAATACCACATCAGCTGGGACAATGTGTTGCCACAGGCTGAGTTTGCGTATAATGATTCAGTGAATTGGAGTACAGGTAAAAGTCCATTTCAGGTTGTATATGGGATGCAGCCGAGAGGAGTTTCTGAATTGCGAGATTCAGAACAGACTGCGACTAGCAGTGCTAGTGCAGAGGAATTTGTTGAGGCGATGCAAGAACTTCATAGTCAGGTGAAGCAGCAATTGCAAAATTCCAATCAAGAGTATAAGCGCAGAGCGGATCAGCATCGGAGACAACTTCAGATCGAAGTTGGCGATCTTGTTCTGGCACATTTGAGGAAGGAAAGGTTCCCAAGGGGAACATACAATAAATTGAAAATGAAGAAAATTGGACCATGCAAAGTCCTGAAGAAATTTGACGAGAATGCATATGAAATTGAGTTGCCAGATGGCATCGGGATATCTCCGATATTTAATGTTTCAGATTTATACCCATACAAGGCTGGAGAAGCAAAGGCTGGAACTGAGGAACCAGTGATCCAGTGGGAGAAACAATTGCCAGTAGCAGACAAGCCACAGATGGAGTGCATACTGGACAAGTGAGTGGGAAAAAGGACCAGAAGAAAGGAATACTTTGAGTATCTGGTCAAATGGAAGAATCACCCAGTGGAGGATGCCAGCTGGGAAAGTGAAGTGATGATCCAGAAGCATGGACAAACCGTGCGAGAGCTCATGGACAGGAGCCCATAAATATTTTCAAGCCGAGGAGTATGATGCAGGAGCATCACGAACACGTCAAGCGAGCCAGGAGCTCATGGACAGGAGCCCATGAATATTTTCAAGCCGAGGAGTATGATCCAGGAGCATCACGAACACATCAAGCGAGCCAGCGCGAGAGAAGAGGACAGTTGGACAAGCCAGCGGATTTCTTTTTGAATTTCACTTTGGAATGGTTGCGCCAAACATTAATGTATTGATTTGATGAAGCGCACTTTGTATATTGTAATGGACCTTGAGCCTTTAAGCTCAGGTCCTTAGGTAGATGAGGCATTTAATTTAAATTAATGCTGGTAGATAGGAATTTAATTGTAGATTTGATAGCTTTAGAATCCAAGAGGGAAACGGGATATAGACACCCTCCTTTGTACATTGTATGATGACACTGGAGAAGTTAGAACAGGAGAAAGGAGAGAAGAGAAGCAGAGAAATTGTGTGCAGAACCACCATGTACAGATATTGAATTAATAGAAAAGCTTTGATTCAATTCCATGGCTGTGTTATTCTCTGTGTATTTTTGATATCATGCTTATGAGTATTTGCTTATGGTTATGCACTTGCTTTGATATGCTGTGTATGTGATTTCATGGTTGATTTGAAATTAAATAGAGAATGGGTGAATGAGTTTCAATTGTTTCTCTAAGTGAGCTAGAGAATTCCTGCAAGGAGTGCAGTTGAATTTGTCCGCAAGGAGTGCGTGACTGCAGGGTTCAATTAGAGCAAGCTTTTGTCTCCGTTCATCTCAGAAGTACATATTTGGCACCAAAGTCGTGCAAGGCGTGCGTAGGCTGGACGAAGACTCAGAGTTGCGATTCTGAGCGAAAGGGAAATGAGACTGCTGCTGCAGGTTAGTGTGCAGAGTCGAAGCTTCAACACTCAGTCGTGTTTGAAGATCTTCAGCAAGGAGTGCGTGCAACAAGTCCTCATAAAGACTTATGAAGCGAGGACCAACTCAGGAGGAATAGGTCTACAGTTCACTGAAGGAGAATTTCAGGGAAGCTGTGGAAAGCCTGAGAGAAGCTCCATAGGTTGGCGAGTGGTTGAAAAAGTCTTCACGGAGGAAGCGTTTGAGTCATCTCGCAGGAAATATCAAAGGGAGGATGGATGTTTGAAATTTCCTAGAGAGATTCCACGAGAACCCAAGGACCTTTAGATCTTGCAAAGGGGCGTGGAGATTTCAGCGTGAACATTTAGAAGTTCGAAGTTCAGGAGGAAGTAGTGTCGTCAATCTAGGTTCATAGGAACCATCAGATTTTCACGTGCCATCGCATATCGACATATCACGAGTTGAAGCACCAAGCCGTTGGAATGGGAGTGACGATATCATGATCCGTGATATCCCGATACGATTACAACCGCTGATCGTGAGGACGCATGTCAAGGAATCCCATCTAATCGAGGTTCAGGGAATCGGAGTTCTCGACGACAGAGAACACTTGTATGTCGAATTCACGATCCGCAATATCTTGATGGTGACGTGGCAGTGTGGGACCCTGAGAGCTAGCGGAGTACAGGTGGCACTGTATCAGAGGGTCGGTACATCGGGGCTCGGAGTTTGGAAATTCAGAGTGTCAACATCGCGAGTAGCGATATCTCGATAGGGAAAACTCCGATAGTGGAAAAGGAGAAAGTCAACGATTGACCCATATCGGGGTTTTGGGACTCATGAGGCATAAGGCATGCGAGCATAGAATTTGCGATATCGTGAATTCCGATTTTCTGACTGTTAAGGGAGATCAGTGGAGAGTGTTGTGGGTGAAGAATTCCCGACGGGGAATTAGAGGAGCATTGACGCTCTTCGGGCCAAAGATTAGAGAAGGTCCTGGTGAGAGCGATCGTTCTCCGAGGAGCGGGGAAGGTTGCGTCATGTTATATAATATATAACACACAGTGTGTTATATAGTATATAACACACAGTGTGTTATATAGTATATAACACACAGTGTGTTATATAGTATATAACACACAGTGTGTTATATAATATATAACACACAGTTTTTTATATAACACACCGTGTGTTATATATTATATAACAGATGTAGGAGCATCGCCAACGTCAAGCATCGCCAACAACAAGTGAACGTGGGGCACACATCAATGCATTTTGAGCACATGATGAATTGTTTAAAATATTTTGAAGTGGGTGAGCCAAACTTAAATGTAACAGTTAAGAAAGAGTGTATCGATGGATTGTGATCAGACCTTGAGCATCCTTCTCTCGTCTGAAGGTCTAAGAAGGCATTTATGTTAGTTAATGTAAGTAGGTAGCTTTGAATTCTCAGATTAGAAAGTTTTAGGAGTCGGAGAAAAAACGGATATAGACACCCTCATTGTATAGTTGTAACATTATCATGATTAGGAGAAGAGATCATAGGAGAGAAGAAGCAGAGAGCTATGAAACCCCATGTACAGAAGTTCTGAGATTAATATATGAAATTTGATTCAAAATCATGGTGTTCAACTACTTTCTGTGTATGCATGATTGAGTGTCATGCTCGTGCTTGTTTACTCTCTATTATGCATTTTCTTTGATGCATGAATGTTTGATTCCATATTTGATGTCTAAAATCTGAAGATAAGGAGAGTAAGGAATGATTTTCAATTCTTTCTCTGTCTGAGCAAGAGTTTTCCTGCAAGGATTGCAGCGAAATCGTCTGCAGGGTGTGCGTTGACAGTAGTCAGAGTTCGTCTCTGACAGCTCAGAAGAGATAACTTTATTCTCATTCTCGTAGAAGGGAAATTCAAGCACAGAAGCCATGCAAGGTGTGCGTAGGCCGAGAAGATTCTCAGAGTGTTAAATCTGAGGGAAGGAGGGAAGGACTGCTGCTGCAAAGTGAGTGCGCAGAGTCTACAATTTCAAATACCCTAAAGTATTCAAGAATTGCCACAAGGAGTGTGTGCAGGAGTCTTCTTGAAGACTCAAGTCGTGGAGAAATATCAAAGAAATTTGTGCCTTAAAACGCTGGAAGGAAGCGTAGCAACTTAGTTTGTTGGTGGACAAGTATTCATGAAGGTATTGTGTTCATTTCTCCGAAATCATCCAGGAGGAATTTGATGGTCATAATCCTCCATGGAAGATTCACGAAATCCCGGAAGCCATCAAATCTCGCAGTGGCATAGGGGAGTTATGGAAGCATTCGTCGAGTGAAAGATCGAGAAAATCGGGCCGTGGGATTCGAACCAACGAGGGTCATTGGATCATTCGCGAAATCGCATTTCGGGGTTTCGTGAGTTGAAGGGTCGAAGCCTTTGCATCAAGACTCACAAGGTCGCGAGGTGTGAAGTCCCGAAATAGAGAGAGAATTTGAGCCATCCGATTGGAAGGACACGTGTCGCGAGATCACCCATATCGGGGACTCAGGAATCAGAGGACAAAAAGGGAGGTCATTCAACTTCACGAGTGGAAAAGATGCGAAGTGAATCAGGACCATCCATCTGAGAGTGGACAGGTGGCATGCTCGCCAACTCAGAGGTCAAACCTTTGTTGACCATTTCGAGGTTTCGTTAGTCAGAGAACCAAGAGCATACCAGCCGGACTCACAAAGTTGTGATGTCTGAGATTTCGAAAGGGAGGGAAGTTCTGTGTGGGACCCACATTGATGACGTGTCAAAATTTCGCATTTTGGCATATCGAAGGATAAGGGGTCGAGACCTTTGTCCCGAAAGTTCCAAAGTCGCGAGTAACGAAACTGCAAGAAAAAAAAATCACAGCCATCTGTTAGGAGGAGGACAGGTGGCAGAGATCTAGGGGTCTCGCGAAATCGGGGTTTCATAAGGTGAAGGCCCAAATTTTGGGTGCTCCAAGTTGCGAGAAGCGAAGTCGTGAAGTGTCGAGGTTGCACATAAGAGACACGTGGAAGAACCACATGGTGGGCTGGGAAATAATTAGCCGAACACATGTCACGCATTTGGAGGAGTCAACACCACGTTGACCTCTTGCGTCTCGGGGACTCGGGAGAAAAGGGAACGAAGGTTCGAGCCCTCGACTCGCGAAGTCGCGAGAAGCGAGAACGAGAGGAGGAAAATCAAATCTCGCCTCTCGGAGGTTCGGGAAAGAAAAGGGGAAAGGATCGACGTTTGAACTCACGAAGGCACGAGAGGCAAAAGGCGCTAGTGCTTAGCCTAGCCGGCGGTCATGCAAAGAGGGAACTGACGAAAGGGGAGTCATAACCATTTCACGGTTTTGGGTATCGCGAAATTGGAGGAGGAAGGCTCGGAGTTTCAACTCGCTAAATCGCGAACTGCAAAAAAGAACCTGTGGATCGATTTGAAGGGGGATTCTAGCAGAGTATCCGAAAGAGTCGATCCGGCTCGAAGGGCATATAGAATGATCCTGTGAGCAGATCTCAGTCCTAAGGGGCCGATAGGGTCTGCGTCAAACACACTGTGTGTTATATATTATATAACACACTGTGTGTTATATAATATGTGTTATATATAATATAACTAACACACAATGTGTTATATATTATATAACTAACACACAACGTGTTATATATTCTGTGTGTTATATATTATATAACACATTGTGTGTTATATAATATGTGTTATATATAATATAACTAACACACAGTGTGTTATATATTATATAACTAACACAATGTGTGTTATATATTATATAACACACTGTGTGTTATATATTATATAACACACTGTGTGTTATATATTATATAACACATTGTGTGTTATATATTAGTGTTATGTAATATATAACACACTGTGTGTTATATATAATATAATATATAACACACTGTGTGTTATATATACAAAGAAAAACAGTGAAAACACATATACAAAGATAGATGCACTTCACCAACATAAGTGACACGAGAATCCTGTAATTACATCTGTATTACTGAAATTTGATCAAAAGGGTCTTTGTGAGCTTCTAACAATGTTTATCCTATCCTACATGCAGGTCCCAACCCATAATACTTCAAAATGGGAAGTATTTATCAATTGTTTACAAAGGATCCTGTCATAAATGAGCAGGATTTATTTTAAGAAAGATCTAAAATAACTATTACAATCATAGAGGTTTGTTGAGATTCATTCATAGGTCTAGCACTATTTTGATGGGATCTGTGGGTGGTATGTGCCTTTGAATCCGATCTCTTTTCCATCTATTGTTTTGGCTTTTTTGTCTCCCGAAATTCTGAAAAATAGGGTCTAATAATATCTTTGAATATCTCAATATGCAATAGTTGTGATAAATATGGGGGAGGATTTTGTATATCAGCTTGTTATGGGAAAAAAATTCTCTCGGTTTTTTGAAATTCATCTCCAATTGTTCGGGATATGCATTTGAAAAAGATGTGTAAAACAGGCAGCAAATCAATCATGAAAATGGGCCCCAAAGATACTCTTGATTCTCCCAATACGTGACACTTGTAGAAAAACTAAAAGAGGTTATATTTCCTTGGTCTGTGTTGAGAAAAAACTTCTTTTGGTTTCTCAAAATTTTCCCCGGTTATCTTGGAAATTTCCTCAGAAGATGACTGGTCAAAAATAGTTTTGGGAGGAAGAAAGTGGTTATGTATAGGAGGATGTGGGGACAAGTGTTAAATAGGATATGGGATGAGTAGATGCGGGAGTTTAAGTTGTAGGAAGAAGGGAAGCATAGTAATAGAAGTGGACGGTATCAGGAATGAGGAGACAGGTGGTGTCTGGTGAGAGGGGGAAGTAGATATGGGGGGGGAGGTGTAGGGAGAGTGGTTAGAGAGGTGGATGAGGTGATAGGCGGGAGAAAAGGGGTATGAACAGGCGAGAGGGTAAGTGGAGGACAAGTGTAAGTGGGGGTGTAGGTGGTATTAGAGCGATGGTTTGGTATGATTCTAGAGGGGGGGTAGGTGGTAAGAGGATTTGAGAGAGGGGGTTCTGAAATAATGCGGAGGTGCCACGTTAGGTGGGGCCAGTGCGGGGGAAACCGCTTTTCTAGACCACCCCCCCCCCCACCGTTAAAAGCAGAAATGTCAGGGGGGTTCAAAATTCATTGAGGATCATTGATCTTGGCACTGTTGGATGCCGCCAATGGAAACTAGCGTGGGGATTACCCACTACGTGACAAAAAGTCTTGTTCGCTTGCAACTTAGGATAAAAATTATGCGTTGGGTAGAAAAAAATTGATTTTTTGATCTTTATGGAAATAATTTACAACATGGAATAGTATTTTCAACCCCACAATAATTGAAGAATGAATATCAGTCAACATGAAGAGTTATCCTATAAAAATTATAAGACCCTACCACCAGGAATCAAAAGATTCCCTAGGATATAAAATCCTAACGGAGCTACCACTACTAACCACAGCTAGCATATACATGCACGAGTACTTTGATAGACCGTCCTTACCAGACCTTTGGGATATTTCCAGGGATGATCAATTGCCTAGGATATAAAATCCTAACAGAGCTACCCATTGTTGGTCAGGATACCATTATATCATCATCATCAATCCCCCTTTCGAGGGAGGTCCTTTCGGACTATACCAAGATTGTCTCGGAAGTATTCAAACTTCACACGAGACAGAGGCTTGGTCAACACATATGCAACTTGCTCATTTGTGCTAACATATTGGAGCTTTACAGTTCCCCTCTAAACCATATCATGAATGTAGTGATACTGGATCTCTATGTGCTTTGACTTATCATGGAACATTGGGTTCTCTGTCATCTTTATGAAACTTTGGTTATCACATAGAATAAGGGTGGCTTCCATATCCATATCGAATAGACTTATCAACAACTTCCAAATCCATATGGCTTCACAACTAGCAGAACATGCAACAATGTATTCTGCTTCTGTCTTGCTGAGAGAAATACTGGATTTCTTCCTACTTGTCCATGAAGTCATGAATGACCCCAGACTAAGACAACAGCCTAGAGTGATATTTCTATCAGAAACACTTCCATCCCAATCTGAAGTCATGATCTCCAGTATAAAAAGAGCATAATCCAATGTACCTTTAGGGTATCTCATCACATGCTTTGCAG